>NMRB01002631.1:51453-69534 GCA_002633025.1 Notospermus geniculatus | reverse complement strand
TGCTACCTACAGAAATCTTTCCTTGCACTTTCATCAATAATGGTATTTTTAAGCCCAAATAGCTTGCCTGCTTCACATCTTGCACACCAGCAGACACGTTGTTTATTCTGTGGCATCTCGACTGATACTTCACCCCACAGCTTTGAAACTTCACATATGAGGCGGTTTTAGTTTTCTTTTTACCATTGTGCTAAGATAATATCCTGCTACCGTACCAAGGCATTGTTTACCGTAGTACCTATTTCTAAAATGGTTCTGTTAGTGTTAGCAAACTATGTTAGCAGTGTTCGTGCATTAATGCTTACAGAGTGGAACCTCCCAGATCGGACACCTCTGCCAGGAGGACACCTCTGTTTTAAGGACACCAATGTTCAGTCCCAAACTGGTCATTTCTATTCATTTCAACCTCTGTAATCAGGACACCTCTCAATTAAGGACACCATTCGCCAGTCCCAGAGGTGTCCATAATAGAGAGGTTCCATTGCCTTACCTACTGGCTCGCTCATCAGCCTGTACGGTACCTAAACTGTAGCCAGTAGCATTTGCTACCATACCATGCATACCACGGTCGGATGAGAATGCAGTGCATCGCTGGCCCATCTCTTACATTTACTAAGCCAGTTACTCCATATTTTCGATCAATCGGATTGTTGATAATATTACAAATGTACAGTGGAACCTCCCTTAACGGACACCTCTGCCAGGAGGACACCTCTCTAATCAGGACACCAATGTTCAGTCCCAAACTGGTCATTTCTATTCATTTCAACCTCTGTAATCAGGACACCTCTCTATTAAGGACAGCATTTGTCAGTCCCGAAGGTGTCCTTAATAGAGAGGTTCCACTGTATATGCTGTGTGGTCTATCGATTTGCTTTATGCTGAGCGGTTTACAGTTCCTGTACAGTAGAGTTAATATATTCCAAACCTCTGAACAAGTGCTGTATATGTTCAGTTGTAAACATAGGCCTGAACTGTTGGTAGGCCTAGGCCAGGGATGCCAGATGTTGCAGATTATTTTGATGCAGGCCTATTGGACATGTGCACAGCTGCTGTATTCTAGAACACAGGCTATTCCTCTATACTCAAACACGGGCTAAATCTATTTTAGAACACAGGAAATTCGTCACAACTGGATTCGAGGAAGTTATGGAGTAGTTTTCCGTTCAGTATGGGACTGGCAATTTTGGTGTCTGCTCGTGTTCACTCTCATTGGAATTCTATGCAATACACTGATTTCACATCTCGCACGATCGCAGCACCCCTGGTAAAATTTCGCTTGACCACTTCCGTTTTCAACCTCACTATCAGGAGTACGGGCAAAATACTCCTAGATCGAGGTTGAATTGCGTGCATTGGTTCCCAATGCCACCACCAGGGGATGGATCCCTGGCAGCGATTTCGTGTTTTTCAACCTTGATCTAGGAAATATTTGCCTTACTCCTGGTAGTGAGGTTGAAAACGAAAGTGGCCAAGCCAAATTCTACCAGGGACGCTGCGATCGTGCGAGATGTGAAATCGGTGTATAACGACACTACTCTAACGACAGGAACAGGCGATTGCAAAGTTTGTAAACATTCTCTAAGTCAGGAAGCTCATTCATCTTGAAGATATGTAATATCTAGCAAGAAGGAAGGGGAACTAGTTCACTGCGGATGTGTGCTGTTGGCAAGCGATTCAAAAACGTCAGAACAGTCTAGTCGGGAATGCAGAACAATGGAGCTTACAGTAATTGATTAAATAAACTGAACCAATCAGAAACCTTGATCAAGGGATGAATTTTCGAACTTTTACATCTGATATGGATCTATTACGATTTTTACCCAATTTGCAAAAACGAACATTTGATTTCAGGAACTTTGACTATGGAAATGCGTGGGACTTTCACTTTTGTGATTCCGGAGCCTACTTGGGAAGGACTTCGACCCTTTTATACCCCCTCAAGTGATGCCAACCCCCTCGACCAGTCCCCTTTCTCCATTACAAACTAGTATTTCGTCAAGGTATGGTCGTGGAATATCTCGACTGGTTTCGTAGCCTCATGGTTCTCCTAATCTATACCCTTTGCAGATTGGTCTTCGGGACCCTTTACCCGGCTTACTCATCATACAAGGCTGTCAAGACGAAAAACGTCAAAGAATATGTGAGTACTTATTCCTGCTAATCAGATGTTCATAATACACTGATTTCACATCTCGCACGATCGCAGTGCCCCTGGTAGAACTTTAGTTTCGTTCCCAAACTCACCGCTAGGCGCAGAAGAGTTCGGTATTGGCCTCGTTTGACCTTGACCCCACACATGAAAATCTGTGTGTCTGACGTCACAGTAGATAGACTGGTTCGTGATCTCAACACATCTCACGGTATGTTGAGACCGGGAACCAGTCCATCCTCTGTGACGTCAGACACATCGATTTTGGTGTGTGGGGTCAAGGTCAAACGAGGCCGATACCGAACTCTTCTGTGCCTAGCGGTGAGTTTGGGAACCAAACTAGTAGAATTTCTGTCAGCCACTTCCGTTTTCAGCCTCACTACCAGGAGTAAGGCAAATATTTCCTAGATCGAGGTTGAAAAACACGTGTTGGTTCCCGATACCGCCGCCAGGGATCTATCCCCTGGTGGTGGCATTGGGAACCAATGCGTGCAATTTAACCTCAATCCAGGAAATTTTTGCCCGTACTCCTGATAGTGAGGTTGAAAACGGAAGTGGCCATCAGAAATTCTACCAGGGCCGCTGCAATTGTGCGAGATGTGAAATCGGTGTATAATGATTAGATAAACATGATTTTTATGCCCCCGCTGCAACGCAGTCGGGGGCATTATGTCGTCACCCGTTACGTCCGTCGTCGTCCGTCGTCGTCGTCGTCGTCGTCCGTCGTCCGTTTATTGTTTCCATTCATTTAAAAGAGAACTGTTCGTCCGATCAAATTGATTTTTGGTATGCATGTTGGGGGTGACTAGAGGAAGGTTCCTTTCGAAAATGGCCGCGCTCCGATTTCCAATATGGCTACCAGAGCCGCCATCTTGAAATTGGTTTCCGTCAATTTCAGGGAAAACTGTTTCTCCGATCAAATTGATTTTTGGTATGCATGTTGGGGGTGACTAGAGGAAGGTTCCTTTCGAAAATGGCCGCGCTCCAATTTCCAATATGGCTACCAGAGCCGCCATCTTGAAATTGGTTTCCGTCGATTTCAGGGAAAACTGTTTCTCCGATCAAATTGATTTTCGGTATGCATGTTGGGGGTGACTAGAGGAAGGTTCCTTTCGAAAACGGCCGTGCTGCGATTTACAATATGGCCACTAGAACCACCATCTTGAAATAAGATTCCGTCAATTTCAGGGAGACGCGTTTGTCTGATCCTATTGACTTTTTGTATGTATGTTGAGGGCGACTCAAGTAAGGTTCCTTATGAAAATGGCTGCATTTCAATTTACAATATGGCCGCCAGAGCTGACATCTTGAAATCAGATTCCGTCAATTTCAGGAATGTACTATTTGTCCGGTGATATTGATTTTTGGTATGCATGTTCCCTGATATTGACGGAATCTGATTTCAACATAACTTGACTGGAGGTTCGCCCAACTCAACATACACGCGGGGGCATATGCCACGCTTTGCGTTGCTCTTGTCTTAATTGGTTCAATCAGTGTCAAAGAACATCTTAACCTGAATTTCGATGTTTTCATTGCCTCCAGTTGACGTGATGGTGTTAACCATTACATAGTTCTTTTTCTGGAGCACTTCAGTAGGAAAGCTTCATGATGACCTATGAAGTGCTCCAGACAAAATATTAAAGAGTGCCTTTACGCCGTTTTCCAGCATTTGAGAGCAAAATTGAACACTCTAGCCATGTAATTGTGGTTCATTGGTTTATTGGAGTTGGGCTTTTTGGGACTAAAGACAGTCAAATGCCGAGCCTGCCAAATTATAATTTTTGACAATCCAAAAATTGGGGGCAGCCCCCCCCCCTGTTCCTACGGCCTAGCATCTCAACTTATTTTGGCCGCTGTTGATGTGTGCCTTCCGCTCACATCGGCAGAGGGATGTTTGATGAAACTTAAAAAGTCATAGACTGCTCCACGTGTACGTTTCTTACACGAGTCAGCTCTCTTTGGTCAGTTCACCATTGTTGGTTTCCTTATGACTTATATTATGTTAGGACCAAGACACAAACAGACACCCATAGTTTTCTATGGGTGACTTGCCCATAGAGAGCCAACTCGCGGAAGACAACTCTCCCATGGAGTGACAGCTTTATTCTCATTCTTTGCTTTCAGGTGCGATGGATGATGTATTGGATTGTTTTTGCCTTATTTACCTGTTTAGAAACACTCACAGATGTCTTCCTATCATGGTAAGGGCCACGTTTTGCTCAAATCTCAAATCTCTGCCACAATCTGCAACTAAAAGTTTATTGTCTTGGTAATCTCTACTGTTGATCTTGATAGCCCAGTGGTTGTCACGTCCACTTAGCAAGCGGCAGGTCCCGGGTTCGAATCCCAGGCCATATGGGATCAATCATCCCTGGCTTTTCAGTCTGTCGCATTGGGACAGTAAGCCGTGTTGCCTTGTACCTTGTGCCTTTGCAAGGGCAAGTAAAAGACCCCATCCAAGTGAGGAACATGAGTAGCTTGAGATGGCCTCTTCCCTACATAGAGGCCAGTAATGCTATGGCTTCGGCCCTGAATCCCGGTAATAGAAATATTGTTGATAATCTTGTTTCCTCCTACATTTCATTTATGTTCACCTTAAAGGAGCTCGACGTCCAAGTTGTAAACAAACTGGTTTGTTTACAAACAGTGGCTAGCAAACTAGTTTTATTCCTTCGTGAAGGTGGCAGCACCAGTAGCGCCCCGTGATCATTAGACTGGTGCCCGGTCCAATGCAACTCACTCAACCACTCACTGGTTCTCTATCAACGCTGTGCTGCCACCTATTATCGGTGATATGTACTGAAGTGAATATGTAGTCTCGCGCAGCCAACCGTTTTGTTCCGCAGGTAGTGCGACACAAACGTTCGATCCTCAGATTCGGCTGGGTGACCGAGCAGCTGGGTGCCCGAGACTAGTGAATATCGTGTTTACAACTTGGACGTCGAGCTCCTTTAAAGGTCTATGATTACGGATGCTTTGGGCATCTCAGTTTGTATATGAATATGATCAGAGTCGTTGAGTAATTTTCCAAATTTTATTTCAGGATTCCATTTTATTACGAAATCAAAATCGTCTTTGTGATATGGCTGCTGTCACCGGCTACCAGAGGGTCCAGTATTCTCTACAGAAAATTTGTCCATCCACAGCTCATGAAAAGAGAAAGGGTAGGTGCTCGTTAGGCCCTGATACCACATCATATTAGGACCTTGGCTGTCTTGCCAAAGGGTGATTTTGTGCATCAGGATTTTTGTCAGTATCCACCTGAGAAGGTGCATTTAAACTCCATTTAAATCATAAGCTTTACACGTAATCAAAAATTCATAAATGCAACAGGTTTGTCAGAATGTTTTTCCCTTGTACACCAAAATTGCAGTTGTAAGGTGACAGAGACCTGGCTTTGCCACTAGGATCTAGCTCCTCCAAAATTATCATATCAAAAGCATCAGTGTCAGGACTTTGATTCGAAGATATCAACAGCCTGCTGTGTGGTCAGCAATGCCGACCATCACCAACAGGAGAAGCTGGACCCCGGCAATGCCAGACCTCTGTGACCTTACAACTACCATTCAAGGGCAAAGCTAAGGGGGCAACATTTATTGAGTCTGGAGGGGGGTCTGGGGCCCTCACCCAGAAAAAAATTGAAAATCTACACCCTGTCAGATGCGTTTACCCCACATTTGACACTACAATAACTTGGCTTGAAGTGAGAAATGACCTTTTAGAGCAAAAATTTGTTTTTTCCCTTTTTGTTCTGGGGAGCCCCCTGCCCCCTCCCCCCGCTCGCTACTCCCCTACCATTTTGGTGTATGTAGCAAGTCAGTGGCAAAAGGAGTGATGAAGTCAGTGGCAAAAGGAGTGATGACGATGATTTTTCTGGGTATGGGCAGGGATTAGCCAGCCGGACACTGATTGACCCCCTTGTCCCTATTTCAGGATATAGATGATTGTATAGCAACAGCGAAAGACCGAGGTTGTGCTGCCCTAATGACGATAGGATCACGAGGGTTAAACTATGCAGCAACTACAGTGGTACAAACTGCACTCAAGGTTTGTATGCAGGAACAAGGCCTAGTCTAAATAGCCAGAAAAAGGCCTAGTCTGTTCATGTGAAAATATCAGCCGCCAATACTTGACCTATCTAAATACATTACACTCCAGATTAACCTCCATACATATGAACTGAATTTTTTTTATCATGCCTGACACAGTAAACTGCTTTATTTCCTTCATTTGAGGAGCCTTGATAGACTACCGGTAGTGGTTATCACGTTTGCTTAATAGCAAGCGGCAGGTCCCGGGTTTGAACCCCGGGCCATGTGGGATTAATCATCCCTGGCTCTTCACGTCCCTCGCGTGGACAGTAAGCCATGGTGCCTTGTACCTTGTGCCTTTGCAAGGACAAGTAAAAGACCCCATCCAAGTGAGGAACATGAGTAGCTTGAGATGGCCTTTTCCGTACTTACAAGGGCCAATAATGCTATGGCTTCGGCCCCGACAGAAAAATCTGCCGGTAATAAAAGTCCATGATGAGATGGCCTCTTCCGTACTTACCAGGGCCAATAATGCTATGGCTTTGGCCCTGATGGAAAAATCTAATAGAAATCCTAATTTCCTCCATTGATTTTTTCCGTGACGTGTCATTTTCAGGGCCAAGTTCATTTAGTTCAGTTTTTCCTGTCTTGGCAGGTAGCGTATATTTTGCTATGTCTATACTCTGAGCAACCTACTCATTGCTCCCTATCGTGTTCATAGATACCTGGCCCATCTGATTTTCTCAAAGTTTGGAAGTGAATTGTATAATATGTGACCAGCAAAAGCAGGCGTTCATCATTGGTCATCAGTTTACTCCTGGAGGAATTATATTTATAATATAATTCCATCCAAGTGAGGAACTTGAGTAGCTTGAGATGGCCTCTTCCATACTTACCAGGGCCAATAATGCTATGGCTTCGGCCCTGTTGGAAAATCTAATACAAATACCATGATAACAGTCTACCTCTGGCTCCAAAGTTCTGTTCAGGTGATTTCTGATGAAAGTTATCTCAAATACTGTATCCTGAACCAGAATTTCTGTTATGACAGATGGAATTTACTGGTCAAGTTGTTTATGCCAAGAGTAACTAAAATGCTGAGAGATAACTTACAGATATGGCAGTTTGGGTGCACTGATGATCAGTGCCTTTCACATTCTGACCCTTGTTTCTTCAGCAAGATTCTAAGCTGTATGATTAGCTTATTAACCACACGCTGTCTGTCCAAGGCTATGCCAACTTCTCTAAATAATCATCAGTCACCTATCCCTCCACGTGACAGTTTTCTTGTACAAGTTGTCTCTCAATGGGCAATTCACCATTGTTGATAACATTACAACATATGTTAAAGGGAATTAGTCGCGGCAGTCAAAAATGGCACCGAGAATAATTTTGCGGCCCACAAAATTCACAGTTTCAAAATTACAAATTTTGTACCGTATTTTAACACATTACATCTGTAGATGAGCCTCGATTTGCTGACCATGTTCTAAATGCTATTCGAAGGCAGCAAAGCCACAGCAGTTGCACAAATATGCTCTTAGCACGCGCTGAATTCCCGATATGTGTACTGGCAGCATTTGATTCTCTATTCAGTCTCCTTGACTGGCACGATCAGTTTGCTTTAAGACTATTAAAGACAGTGTTTCCAGGTCTGTTGCACTGTTTTGCCTACAAGCCCCTGACACTCCAGTTTCCTCCTATATCCTATTACCCTGTACCCTTTGTATCTTACTCAAAACAAACTTCTCTACTAATGAGACCAAGTCTTAGCTTTGTCCAAACTGGCTGTAGACATTATGTGATGTACATGTATTTTTATTGTGAATTTGCAAGGTGGAGGGTCCAATAGCCAGTATCCAAGTCCATATCCAGTAGTGTAACTCATTAGCTCGTACCCTACTCTTCATTCCACAACCACCTGGCGCAAGGTTTACGGCCAATATCTCCACAACGACTGGGTCAAATTTGACGTACCATACATCAATCATCTTTTTTGCCGCTACAGGCATCATCGCTGTCATTTTCCCTAAAAATGTGACATAAAGAAGTTCTTTCACCAATCAGAGTTCATGTTTATGGCTGAAATGGCAGCCATTTTGAAATGACGCAGTGCATGGCGCATGTGTAAACTGCTCTGAACATCGTGGCGAAATGAATTAGGTTTCGAGAAGGGGATCTGTTATGTCGGCCTTACGCGAAAAAGGAAGATAGCAGAAAGACACCGACGAGAAAGACAAGTCAATTGATGTATGGTATGTCAAATTTGACCCAGCCGTTTCAGAGATATCGGCCGAAAACCACTGCCAAGTAGAAGTAGAATGAAGAGTAGTTTGGTCCTGAATTGAACTATTCAGTTCTGCGTTACCTTGACCTTGCAGTGAGGGCAGTGTTCTAGAATCAGACATTCAGAGGGTGATCGATTTTGTAAAATAAACACTGAGTCCATGTGGTGTAAATCACTGACAGAAGTTTTATAGTACAGGTAGTCAGAATAATTCATTGGCACTGACGCTAACCTGTATCGGATCATAACATATCGGAGTTAACCCTCAGCGCTGTGAGGGCAGTCTACTCTGTACCTGGAATGTTTATGGACAATTTGTGTTTGTATTTGTGTGTTTTCCATCAGGACCAAATCCATAGCATTATTGGTCCTGGTAAGTATGGAAGAGGTCATCTCAAGCTACTCATGTTCCTCACTTGGATGGGGTCTTTTACTTGCCCTTGTAAAGGCACAAGGTACAAGGCACCATGGCTTACTGTCTCATTTGACGGACTGAGCAACCAGGGATGATTTACCCCATATGATCCAGGCTGGTTTCAAACCCAGGACCTGCCGCTTGCTTACTGTCCCATGGTAGGTTGAAAGCTAGACTCATGAAATAAATGTCACATTTAGCGTTTATTCGTTTATCTTTCCAGGGACAGAGCGTCGTCGCGGACCATCTTCGAAAAAGTTACAGCATGAATGATTTATCAGAACGGCCGTCAAATGAAGAAGAACCATTCGATGACACAGGTATGGAATAAAAATGATCTGGTATAAGTTAGGCTCGGACTTCCAAGAGCCTGGTCTACACTGGCCCTTATCTATAGTCAAATTGTGTCTTTGCAAAAGATTTTTAACCAGGTTTTCGAAGAAAGTCCTGGTTATTAAATTACCGAAAGTGGCGGGCGGTCGGGCGTTTGGGCGTTCGGGCGGTCGGGCGTCCGGGCGGTCGTTTTCTCTTGTCCGACTGATAACTTAAAAACGACTTGAGATTTTCTTTTGAAATTTTTGGGACATGTTGCTTGTAAGTAGACGTTGTTTCCTTTCGATATTCAGCGTCATTCGATTCAAGGTTTGGCCAATAGGGGGCTAAATGTGAAAACAGAAAAAGTGCTATTTCTCCTGAACAAATGAACGGATCGTCACCAAATTTTTATCATAGGTATATCTAATGACGATACATAACATAATACCCGGGTTTTTCATTTGACCTACTTTTCAAGGTCACAGAGGTCAAAGTTCGACAAAAGTTACGAACTTGGCATGTGTCGTCGTTTTCTCACCTAGCCATTTCATACCTTGCATAAATGTGTACTAGAGGGATACCTTCTGAAATACGAAGTTTCGGCCCGATCGCACATCCAATATGGCCGCCAGGCAGCGTTACCCGAAAATCATCGAAGTCTTATAACATGGGAACGACTTCAGATTTTCTTGTGAAATTTTGTGGACATGTTGCTTGTGAGTAGACATTGTTTCCTTTCGATATTCAGCATCATTTGATTCAAGGTTTGGCCAATAGGGGGCTAAATGTGAAAACAGGAAAAGTGCTATTCACGCCGCCACTTCGAAAACCTGGTTATTCGCCACGCCCAGCGTGCGCCTTGTTTTGCAGTTATTTGGAAATTGGAAACAAAGTGGCCTGTTATATTGCAATGAACGTATGATTGACATTGCAGGGCCAAAATATTGCCACTTTTTGTCAAGAGTGGTTGCATCATTCTCCAATAGTGTAGTTTTGCCTTTTGCCAAGTTTTGGAGAATGTATGATTATACAATGCAATGCATACGTGGATACCCTAGGAACAAGAGCTGCTCTATATGGGGCGAGTTTGATAAATGGTAGTTTAACAACATTGTCAATAGAGGGCTCCTTTAATACGAGTATTCTTATTTGATGCCCTGTTGTGTTGTTTTCAAGACATGCCACCCATGTCACGGACGGCAACTTTACCTCGTGCCAAACATGGCAAAGCTACTCGAACAGCTAAAAAAGATCTCAGTAAAACTACCGGTAGTAAGGAGCAAAATGTTAAGTATCAAGATGTTGTTTCCCTGTCTGTCTGTCCGTCTGTTGTTCGCCCATCCTGAATCCTCAGTGCTTATTGCGGCCCTCAGAGTGGCACCGAAGGACACCCAAGCTCAGTTCCAATCTGGTTATTTCTATTCTTTTTGACCTCTGTAACCGGGACACCTCTCAATTAAGGACACCAACAACCAGTCCCGAAGGTGTCCTTAATAGAGAGGTTCCACTGTTGGCTTCATATTCTGTGTCACATCCAGTGGATGGGTTTGCCCATACTGGGGATAGTTTGCAAAAAGCCTTGAGGGTCAGTTTTCGGCACTTCCTAACTCCTAGTTACTGTAATACCTTATGTTGAAAGTTTACCTGCCATGTTCGGTAGCAGTGTTAGGACCAGACGTTCTTTATGGTTTGTTTAAATTGAAATTGAAATGAGCCTGCTGTTTTTCTTTTGTTTTTAATGAAACCAATCAGTTACCGTTCCCTTCCTCACTCCCTGTATTTTAAAGGGACATACCTACAGGCAGCTTGCGGTCACTTCATCACAGGTGGCGCTAGCAACTGACAACCTACAGATTTTGGCTCAAATGTTGATGTTTAGTGTATTTTACTTGCAATACATGTCAGAGTTAGATTCTCATGTCAACCAATCGGTGTAATGAGCACATCAAAATGCTTATGAGGAGGCTGCCTGTAGGCTGCCTGTTTCGATGTAGAGAAGACACTTTTGCACTTGTTTACCCTTGTTATTTCTGGTGTTTTGGGTTGTTTATTGGTGTTGTTATAGTGAATGTTGTACATGTAGAAAAATTGTTTGTAAAGTCCTCAAAACTACTGTAAACTCTGCATAAGTCGACACTTCTGGGACCAAAAAAAAGTATCAGCTTAGAAAAACGTCAGCTTAGAGAAATGTGAGGTTAGAGATTGAACTTTCAATAGATGATATCACTCCAAAAGAGGGCAGCACCTGACGGGGTCAGCGTCATGACGTCCTGCACATCATTTCATGATGTCTTGAGGTGAGACGAAAAAAATCAGATTGTTTCACGACGTCATGATCGCCGAAACAACTGGATTTTTTTTTCGAGTCACGTCATGGCATTCAGAAATGACATGTGGGTCTTGATGCTGGACCCGTCAGGTGCTGCACTCTTTTGGAGTGATAGAGTCTATTAGATTCCATAAGATGGGAACAGATGCTGACTGATTTATGCTCTGATTTATGCAGAGTTTTTGCTGTATGTACTGTACACTAATGCATTTTCATTTATTGCAGAATGCCTGCCCTGATGTTTTCCCACAATTCCTATTTCTCCCCTGCCTTTTGAAATTTCTTAAGAAAAAACCTGTACATATTCACATATCCTGTTTCCTCCTACCGTGTACCGTTCATCCTGTTGATATTCTCGCCTCCCTCCCTTTACAGATCTCTATATAGAAAGACGGCCGCGCCAACTTCGAGCGAGCAGTCACGACAATCTTAGTGAAATTGGACGGCGAAAACGACACCCGATCGAGAGTTACTCATCAGGTATAAAATGAGGAAAACACGGGGTGTCATATTGGTGTAGTGGGAATAACCACACCTCTGGGATCATGGGTTAGATTCCAAGTTGGTGGTCAAGGAATGGCTCTGACAGTGACTGGGGACAATTTCTACTACCTTCGCGATGATGATGTTTTCATGGAGTGATGGTTTGACAAAGTGAATCATACTAAAATTTGAGACGAGTTTGTGTGTTTGTTTGTTTGTTCGCGATTTTCTCCAAGACTGATGAACAGATCGCCGCCAAACTTGGTATGCACATGCAGACGGGCCTGGGAAGTGTCCTCACGAAGCCCGAATTTTGATATGACATATAGTTTTCAAAATATCAAGATATTAATGAAAATAATAATGCTGTTTAGGCCTTTTGGCATCATGACATCACCGAGTTTGCCGTCACGTCATCCGTGATGTTGGCAACGTCATGTGCGACAGAATGACATCATTATGCCACTCTAACGGGTATGACGTCATTACGTCTCCTAGGCGTTCCTAATGACGTGATGCATGCGTCTCCACCACTGAACGGGCCTAGTTCCTTAAATGCTATTTATAAGCTTACATGTTCTACTACTCTGCTACAGAAAAGGCAGTCTTGATTTCTTTGGACCGTGTCACAGCATATCCTGGTCCCACCACAGTCCCGGACCACAGTCCAGTCCTCTGTAAATATAGTCACGTCTGCTTCCACCATTGTTTGGAGCAACATACTAATAAACATTCTCTTGCATGTTATTCTTAATAACGCAATCCATATAAAAGTTTTACGTGTACTTCCATTAGAACCATTTAGCTACAGAATTTTCCCTGTGCTCGGCCTGGACCGAGCAGGGTTTGGTACAATTTTGCCAATGTGACTACCACAGCAAAACCAGGCGCAGGTCGCTCTTACCTTGGCAGGTTGAGACCAAATGTTTGTCAGTTTCAATATTGTCTGTCTGTTGTCAAATCTAAAACGATCAATTTCTTCCATTCTCTCCTGGTGTCATCTTAGTTTGTTGAGGCCGAATTTCTGAGCCCCATGCACCTGGTTTTGCTGTGGAAGGTCACAAATGCAAAAAGATCGAGCCACCTTGTCCCGGTACCAAATGGCAGTGTAAACAGGCCTATCCTGCTTGAATTTCAAAGTGGGCCTGGCCCGGGTCAAGCTTGGCACGCTTCAACTGGGCTAGTGTAAAAGGGGCGATTAATTGCGCATTAATTCCAAACTACGGACAAACCCAATTGTGCCAGAACTAAATTTGACTTTTCATCAGAAGAAACTCAGAATGATAGACACAACTTGTGATTGAAAAAAATTAAAATCGAAGTCAGTGTAGCTCAAACCGTGGCATTTTTCATGTGATTTTGGCTCAGGAATTGAAAGTACTGACTTCAGGAAGTTGGGGGGGGGGGGAAGGCGCAAACCGAAGGGGTAAAACACTGAATATATTCAATTTCTTTGAAAATCACTTTCAGTCATATTTGCATTATAATGTCTAAATGAGTGTGTGCTTTGTTTCAGATTTATACGAGTTGCACGAACGTGACGAAGAGCACTACACAGCTACCCCCGAGACGTCAGATAAAGTCCAAAGAAGAACTCACGCCCAGAAAGAGGTGAGCATAATGTAGTATTGGGGGTGGTGGCGCTCTGGGAAGAGCAACATATCGGTCTTATGACCAAGAGGCCATGGGGGTGATTCCCGGTCAAGTTGTGTGAAAGCATCAAGATGGCGCTGAACGATTTGCTTGAGGAGCCTTGATACCTGAGTGGTTATCACGTCTGTTTAACAAGCGGCAGGTCCCGGGTTTGAATCCCAGTCCATGCGAGATTAATCATCCCTGGCTCTTCCCTGTCGCATGGGACAGTAAGCCGTGGTGCCGTGTACCTTGTGTCTTTGCAAGGGCAAGTAAAAGACCCCATCCAAGTGAGGAACATGAGTAGCTTGAGATGGTCTCTTCCATACTTACATGTACCAGGGCCAATAATGCTATGACTTCAGCCATGACAGAAAAATCTAATACAAATACAAATAAATAGAACTTTTTCTGTAGGAGTTTTTCGGTCGGCCTCCCCGAGGTGCCACGTTACAAAGCTGGCGTAGTGAAGGTCGATGGATCAGCCGTTTCCAGTACTGGAAAGATCGTGCCGACCAGTGACGCGTCGTCTGCTCGCTCGTCGGTTCGAGCTGTGGATAAAGTGTGTAGCTGTGAATCCCGTGTTCCCCCCGCCTGCTTCCCCGTGTAGCGCTGACTTCCCTGGAAGATTTTGCATGAGAGGGGTGGGGCATTTGTTCCAGCCCTCAAAGCTGGCACCTCCGGAGCCTTGATAGCCTAGTGGTTATCACGTCCGCTCAGCATGCGGCAGGTCCTGGGTTCGAATCNGGGGGGGGGGGCTCTGCTACAGGACTGTCCTAAGACAGTACTCAGGTAAAACAGTCCGTGATCTCTGATTTGCATAACAGGTGTTAAAAATACTTTGGCCTGTAAAATGTCCAGTCCACAGATACAAAAGTAGAAGAAATTGGTCTGCCATGGCGATGCAGTGCTAACATGAGTGCCTGTTACTGCTTACATTATGGGTTCAATCACAGGCATTATGTTTCTTCCCTTCTGTTATCTAGAGACCAGCATCACGTGAGTCCAGGCAGTTCCTAACAGTCCCGCCCGGTCCTGGCCCACGGAGTTTGAAAGCCCGGCTACCCAGCAGTCCCTATCCTGGCCCTAAACGCGTCTGGGTGCCATAGGTCAAAATCCTCGGTGAATCCTTTCAATAATTTCACACTGAAGGCATGTTTACACGCCACGGTTGTAGAATTAGTTCATAAGTATTTTTTTTAGTTTTCAGATATTTTTTTACAGATTTTGCGAAAGTACACGCGCACGTGTAGCTGCCTGTTTTTCATCTGCGCACTGTTCAAAAAAGATTGTTGACATCTGCACTGAAGAACTCAATGGGGTTGTAGCCATTCTTTTTCTACCATTTGATGGCGCTGCGACCGTATCAACTTTTCCACTGTGACGTTGTATGGAACGTCAACGATCACACTACCGTGACAGGGTTTCCGCCAGAAAAAAAAATTTGGGGATGGACAAACAAATTTCAAAAAAAATTTTTGAAAAAAAAAATTTTTTTGAAAATTTTTTTTTTGGATTTTTTATTTGGATTTTTTTCACAAAACATTGTACATGGACTGCAAGATAACATGATGGTATAATAATATGATGTTTTGAAAAGTAAAAAGACAAGATTTAAAGAAAAAAAATTCACTCTTTCTCAAAAATTTGGGGATGGATTTATCCCCAAATAATCTTCTTGGGGATGGAATTCTCCCCTCTGGCGGAAACCCTGCGTGACGTTGTGGCTTCATGCTCGCACCTCGGAGATGACGTCCTGAAGACAATGAAAAGGCCTGATACGGTCGCAGCGACATCTTTCCGTGGAGAAGTGGCAATGACCTCATTGGTGTTTCTTTTTAGTTTACATAATATTTCTGTTTCTAACCAAAGTATGCCTCATTCCTGCCCCTGGTTGTTTATGTAAAGTCCGGCAACATCTAAGCGCGGCCCAATGGAATGCGGAAGTTAGGAAATTGATAGTTGGATTTTCTACGGACCTTTAATCACACCTGGCTCTTGAATAACCGGTGCACAGCGCGAAAAATCAGGGAACGACCACAAATGGTCGACAGCCATCAGGGCTCACACTTGGGTCTAAAATTAGGGAGAAATAATGTCTCCCTCCTCAAAACTTTGGGAGACTTCACTCTCAAGAGGGAGACTTCACATAAAGTTTGTGGACGACATATCTAACAAAGTTGTTTGATTTCAGCCTCTTTGCAAGAAATTAACACTTAATGATGATATTTTTGGGGCATTTAGGAGCGGATTTGGGCATCTTGGGGTGCATAAAATGCTTCAGAGGGGATCATATACCCCTAAAAAAAAAAAAAAAAATGCCCCCCAACCCACGCTTCAGGCTTCTGTGACTATAAGACGACAGAAAACCTGAAAGTACCAAGTTCAAGAAAATGTGAAACGTTCTGTTTGCTATCACAGGATTTGTAACAGAAGTATCATGAAATCAATAAAATACCGGGTGAAAGGATACACCAATTCTGACATCAGGACTTTGTTGTTTAAAATGAATTTTACGCCCTTCTGACACAATTTCAACAGGCATTAAATTCATTCTGGCTGGTTATATGTGACCAGCTTCAGCAAAAGTAGGCAGTTGTCGCAGGTGATCATCGGTGGTCATCAGTTAACTCAACTATTATCACTGCTGTCCACTACTATTGTCAACCTACAGACATTTCAGCTATAGACGATTCTCTAACTTGCAGATCTGCGCACTTCCGCCAAAATCGCAACCACAACCTCGATCTGAAACCAGCTGACATGACGCAATCTATGATTCAGCAATGGTCGACTCTGATGCAACGTCTTCGAAGTCCCTGTCATGGGGTTCTCTGCATCACGTCATTCAGTTTCAGACCGAGGTTGAGTTTGCAATTTCGGCGGAAGTGCGCAGATCTTTCTCGTTTACGTCAATTTGGGATTTGTCTATTGTGTTATAAGGCCATTAACCCTTTCCTTGGTTGCGACATGCACCTACTTTTGCTGGATTGGGTCACATATAACAGGCTAGTATGCTACTGTGGACCAAGGCCTGAAACTGATAAGAAGGGTGCAGCCCTAGCCCTTCATATCCTCACAATGAACCTGCCTTAACCAAAGTTAACCTCAAAATAGTACCAACATTTCTTGTTATATATTTTGAGTGCAGGTCGAGCTACGACGACGGATAAAAAGTTCCTGAGCTTGGTACTGTAAGGTTTATCATAAACATAATCACTAGCGCCTTTATTTTGCCGTGCAGTAAAAGTATAATCTTGCTTTCTAACATACTAGGCCATCAGAGAGAGGCGTGCTAAGGCAAAATCTGCGATGGGTGAGATTCTATTTTTATCGGTGTTGTGTGGAACCTGACCAATGTGGTGTTGGACTACTCTCTGAGAGATCTGGTTTACCTTTGTAAAGTCCCTTCCACCACAGGCCCCTGGAGGTCTGTTAGTGTGTTTAGAGCACGTATCTACTGGCACTTTTTGGGTACGTGCTCTAAACACACTGACAACCTCCAGGTGCCTCCACTTTGCACTTTTAAACTTCCAGTGACCACAAAACCACATAACCCACAATTATTTCTCTCATCAGACCTGACTGACCACTGCTGACTCTGAGCAGTCCATACACCATCCAATACTAGGGCCGTTTAGATGACAAGCCAAAAAACCACATTCGGATTCGATCCGATCGACCCACATTCTGGATCGGATGTATTCCAAGTGTTAATATACGCATGTTAATCTGGTCACATTCCGATTTCAAATTACCCTCATGGAACTCTCCTGGGCCCGTATGCATAAAGGTGGAATAAGCTTATTCCAGGTATAACCTAACGTTATAACGTGAAGCTATACCTGGAATAAGCTTATTCCACCTTTATGCATACGGGCCCTGTGGTTTTATGTGGTCACTGCAAGGTTAAACAAGTGCAAAAGTCTTAACTCACACTTGAAAGGATTTCATTACTGTCACTTTCCCTTTTCTGAAAGAGTGGTTTATTGCTGTAGGTATATTCTTGTGCCAAACTTTATACTGGTACATAAAACTCTACCTGTACATAACCAGGCCTTTAGATTCCCCTGAAGTCCAGACACCCTCTATTTTTAGCTCACCGTGGTGAGCTTATACAATGGTTGTGCGTCCGTCGTCCGTCGTTGTCCGTTAGCAGGGCACGTTTCGTAACCGCTGGAGCTATTGATCTGAAACTTGGTACATATATACCCCTAGGTCAGACGACCCACGACACCAAGTTTCGGTCCGATCCGATTCTCAGCTTGGCCACCAGGTGGCGGAAACCAAAAACACAAAAAGTGCAATAACTCCTGAACTAATGACTAGATCATCTCCAAATTTTTATCATAGGTGTAGCTAATAAGGATACATAACATATATAACGGGTTTTTGATTTGACCTACTTTTCAAGGTCACAGAGGTCAAAGTTCG
>NMRB01002631.1:25467-51061 GCA_002633025.1 Notospermus geniculatus | reverse complement strand
TTTTGGTTTGGGATTCATTGTCATATTTTTCCACATCGCTTGTCACGTGTTGAATTCAGTGACTCTGTAACTAGACCTGTTCTTATAGAAAAAATATGAAGTAGGCCTATAAAGAATAAAGGTTTCTGTAAGAGGGGATCAGATGATGTGTGTGTTGACTGTTTTCTTTTTGCAATGTATCCACTGCGCATCCGGGGGGGGGGAACGTCACGAACTTCAGGGGAACTTTGATTGGAGTGTGTTTTTTGTGTGAACGCAAATGTGAATGCACAAAGGAATAGTAGAAAAGAAACTACCGGTAGTAGAAAATGTTTGATACTCGCGTATGAATTTTCACCAGTGTGTGGCGTGTGTGTTGTCCCTCAATATATCATACCAAAAACCCCACAACTTAAAACTCTTTTGGTAGGATTCCTGTCTCTGCTACGTTTGGTATGATCTATAGTAACTCTCATCCTGCCTACTTCCTTTTGGCTTATTTAGGTGTTCGATTTTAAATTGAACTTAAAAGATCATAATTTCCTGTACATGACTAAAATTTTGCATCCAATTATCTATAGTTTAACGGTAATCACCATAGTTCAGTCTGATTTATATTTCTGTAGTTCAGCTGCACTATTTTCTAGATCTAAACTAGATTACTTTGCATGATAGCTAAGTTGCAATCTTAGAAAATCTTACTGAATCAGACCTTCATCTTTAACTCGTAATTCTAGGTCTGGGTTTTAGTCCAGATGACTTCTTAGCCTGCCACCTCACAGGGTAGGTCTCCTTGCTTGTAGCAACTTAAGTGGTTGCCAAGTGTGTGTGTGGTTGGTAGCAAGGAGAATCTTCTTGAAAGCAAGACTTGCCAAGGCTAAAACCGGCTTTGTATTTGTGACCCAAAAGTAGGTGCATGTCGCAACCAAGGAAAGGGTTAACAGCCTTACAACACAGTATCTGAAATGTACATCTCTGCAGGTTGACAATAGTAGTGGACAGCAGTGATAATAGTTGAGTAAACTGATGACCAATGATGATCACCTGCAACAAACACCTGCTTTTGCTAGGTCGGGTCACATTTGCCATGGAAAATTGTGTCTTGAACACAAAACTGTGTCTTGGACACAAAATTGTGTATTGAAGACAAAATTGTGTCTTGAACAGAGTTGACAAGAGAAGTTGCCAAGTGTGCAGTTGACTGGCAAGCAGCGGAACTTGCTGGCTATAGAAAATGCTTGTATCAGCAAGAAAACTTGTCATTCTAAAGGGAGTTGTACAAATGTAGCAACTTTGGCTTCGTTGACGATCAAAAATATTGGAGTTTTACTTGATTAGAATAGTTTATTAATGCTGATGGACGATTTGGTGGGAATAGTATAGACGATTCTCGAATTCGCAGATCTGCGCACTTCCGCCAAAATCGCAACCACAACCTTGATCTGAAACCAACTGACGTGACGCAATCTATGATTCAGCAATGGTCGACTCGGAGGCAATGTCGTCGAAGTCACTGTTGTGGGGTTCTCTGCGTCACGTCATTCAGTTTCAGATCGAGGTTGTGTTTGCGATTTCGGCGGAAGTGTGCAGATCTTTCTCGTTAACGTCAATTTGGGATTTGTCTATAAGTTGTTGTCAAAGTGAACGTCTCATCAAAAGTCTTTCACAATATAATATATAAACAATCTTTTTTACCACTTTGTTGTTTTGGTTCCTTGCAGAATTATCAGGAGGTCACCATCCATAGAACACGGTCAAGTGCTCGTAGGAAGGCTACAGATATGGGAAAATGATTCTGCTTCTTAAGATGACGTTTCCATGGCAACGGACTTCAGATTCGATGGATGGATTATTGATATGATGGTCAGATGATCCGCTGACCTTAAAAAGACATGGTGTCATTTTGACAGATAATCTTGGATATTGTAATAAAAAGAATGATGTAAATGTAACTGTGGTTGCTCATGATTCTGTAATTATGGTAATATATGGTTGCCACGATATCACTATGGTAATATATGGTCAGTAATATATGGTTGCCAGGATATTGCTACGGTAATATGGTTGCCAGGATATCGCTATGGTAATATGGTTGCCAGGATATTACTATGGTAATATATGGTTGCCAGGATGTTGCTATGGTAATATGTGACCTTCACATCAAATCAGGTATTAAGTTGCACAAGATATGAACCAGGATGAACCAAAATAACTCCAGGAGATAAAGGAAGAAATGTAATCACTCAGATTTTACAAAAGACAGACAATACACCTAGGCCTACTGAAATTGACAAAATTTTGGTCTCAATTTGCCAACTTCAGAGCGACTTAGTACTCATTTTGTGGTGACACGTCATATGTGTGGTTGCCAGATTTTGCTATGGTAGTCATTGCTTGTTCAGATATGGTTGATAATCATTGCAAATGTTGCACACAAAACGAATCTTGAAGGAATGAATAGTTTGGGGTGATTTAAAATCTCTGATTGCAATTTTCGTATTATATCCATAGATGGCTTGTCTGTAACAGTGAATAAGGGTGAACTACTGATAGGTGGCTGCTCGGTACTACCGGTATTTGCCCACAAATGTAGCCTTTTTTATCCTAGGTTGAAAATAAAAGGAGGCGGTCCAAGTTGAGGCCTGTATTTTAGCGGTTTGCTTCCAAATATCACCTGCTTCAGCCGTGTAATGCCAGATTCTCAGGAATGTAATTTTCATTGGGGGTCATCTCAGAATTCAATTGATGTAAAAAAGAACATGTTCCATCTCTGTCCAGACTCCCTCCCTCCCCTGAAAGGAGAATGAATCTGGTCCACTGGCATCCAAAAATTTCTGCCATTGATGCCAAGTAGATCTGAGAGTGGAACGTCCTATCTTGAAAATTTCACCCCTTCCGCCATACACAGATGGAATATGTTCTTCTTTTGTGAATCCAGACTTTTGAGATGATCCCCCTTTATAAATGATTTGGCCTGAATTCTTGAAATGTATTTTGCATGCAGTGTTCGTAAAATACATCTATAGAGCTTGTGCAGTGGCTCATTATGACGTCACTTTTGACCATACTGATGTCCACGACAAAGTGCGCTACGTGTAGATCGCGTCATGGTTGAAACGTTGACGACAAAGTGCACAACGTGGGTCGCTGACGTCAGTTTGACCGTCAAGACGGCAGATTTTTCCGTGATGACATCATCTGCACAAGCTCTATTGAACACACTGAGTCAGGGCACTCACTGTGTTCGGCATGTGAGGGCCGCAGGCCCTGAAGCAGTTTATTCATCATGTAATTCAATACATGTTAGGAATTCAGCCCTCGCGTGTAAAAAAATTATCGTGAGATTTTGTGTGAAAAATTGCGATGTATGTTCGCCTACAGCTGATATTGAAATAAAGAGATTTTTAACTTCAGTATAAAATTGCATTGTAATCTAACCCTGTATTGAATGGAGTTGGTGGATTCTCAAATTAATACGTAACAATGTATGTGTACCGGGTACTGTATATGAAAAATATCAAGAGATTTTCAATGTAAAATTATGAATGCATACATATAATCTGTCTTTGAAGGGACTGACCTTGAAACTTTTCTGCGTTAATTTCTCAGTAATGCTAACTTTATGATGTAGGCCTAATGTAAAAGCTGTAACTTATCATAATGGTCTTTCAAGTGAGTGTACTCTGGCAAACTTGATGCAACAACGTTTGGTGTGATGTTGGCAGCAAATACGTGTAAACTGTCATGCATCTGAAAAGCAATTCAGCGACACAGTGTCAATTCAAGTGTGAATGCTCCAATCGTCTTCCAAGACAAAATGTGTCAGTTGCCCTATAGTATTGCCACGCTTATCTCCAAAAGATGGCAGCACAATTCTAGCGGATCGATACAAAAGAAAATTTTCTTGATTGGTGCTCAATCAACCATGAATGTGTCCACTAGCGGGGTTTCTGCAAGAAAATCTTTTGATAGAACTTATTTCTTCAAAATCAGCAAAAACCCCATGAAATTAAAGAGAATGTCCCTTTTCTGTTCCTTTGAGGGTACTAACATAGTACCCTTAGTACCCTCTGGCGGAAACACTGGCTAGGCATTGAATAGGACCGTAGTCACACCTATTGGTCAACTGACTGACAGCTCCTATTGAAATTGTACACAGCTCAGACAGGCCAGGGAGGCAGGGTGGGCGCATACAGAGATTAATATCTTGGCCATTTAGCTGTACCTACCATAGAAGCTTCACCTCATCTTGTGGAATAAACATGCAGCCTGCATGCACAAGTACGGAATCAGTGGCCAAACTTTGACCCGTCACATTACTCTCGTCTATAGATCAAAGCGATGTGCAACTCTTATTCTAAAAAGTATTGCCATCTCAGTGGATCACATAGTCTATGCTCACGTGCAGATTTTTTCTGCACAATAATTTTGTCCGTAGGACTGGATCAGGTTTTCAACAATATTGTAAATATTGTCTTTTTTGTGGGTCATTTTGTACAAACTTAATAATCCCAGGGTCAAAGGTGAATAAGCTGCTGCTGTTTAGAAATAGATGCACTTTTGCATGTCGTGATACCTTTGAAATGCTTGGGTTCGATTCACCGAAGCTGTAATCCCCCATTCTTTGCCGTGGTTTCTTTCACTCATTTGTGCATTCTGAACACAGTCCCGAAAGATCAGGGACCTTATTCATGGAGCTGTTGTAACTTTAAGCAGTGTGTAAACTATAAACCCGTTAACTGGGTCGGACGTCATGTTACGGCATCCGGGGAATCCCCGGAAACACCCGAGGATCGTAGCTTGCGTAAGGCGTAATAGTACGCCTTGCAAGGAAATGGCGCGTCACAGTGCGTCTGGAACCTTGCGTGAAAAATGCTTTTTTTGGCAATTTTTTTAAGAAAGAAAAGTTAGAACTAAAAAAATTATACAGCTAACGGGTTAATTGTCCATTTGTGGACAACCTACTGTACACTATTAGCCAGACAAAGGATTTGCATAGCATTAAAGTTAGGGGGGCTTTGTGAATAAGGTTCCAGGCTTCAATGGCCTCTACTGTAGAGACAGACATTTAATTTTCAAAACCTTCAACGTGCAGGGTATATCAAATTCTGAATGGTCCACAAAAATCTTTGTGCCATGTCTTCTATTCTAGTTAGGCCTACTTGAAACAAACAGTTGTGCAATGATGTCAGAATAGAATGAGGAACCCGCCCTGCGGTTTATCCCGCCAGGTCGGCGCTGCGAGCGATTGTACCGAAACGACGTCATTGACGTTGTTTTAGATGTTGACGTTGCGTCATGAAAAAATTTCCTGTGCATTTTTCTACAGGAAGAATGAGACAAATGACGTTGTCCTTATCCCTATCAGATCTCTTAATTTTAAGAAAAAAAGGAATGAGTTTAAAAGAAAATTTCATCTGCTACACGATGATGTAAGTTTTACTGCCATGCGACCAACACAAATGGTTTGTTTTCAAGCCAGAAATAAATGGAAATAGCGTTAGAAAAAAGAGATTTCGGTCACATCGCTCGCAGCGCCACGTTGTGACGTTAGTGTGCGGGTTCCCCATTGGCCATTTCCCTTTTGCCTTCGAAATCTTGAGTCCTTTGCACAGAAAATGATGATTTGCTGTTTTACTTCGTCTCATTGCTATTAAAATTTATTTGTTAATCATTTCACATGCTGAGCATGTTCAGGTTTTGGTGAAATTTCTAATTAACATACGTCCAATTTTAACTTAAACACGGATCTCAAATGTTTTAGGGTTTATTTTGAAGTTTTAGTGTGCATGTCTGGGAAGTAAGAATAGATAGAGGTGACCTCATCTAAGGCCATTGCAGTAACTACATCCATAAAGTGTAGCGTACATCGCACATGCAACTGGATAGAACTTGTTGCCATTGAGCTATCTGGCGACTGGGAGGAACTAGCTGAAACTGGAGGCAACTGATCAGTCACCAGAAACGGTCGATATATGCACACTTATGACTCGCTGGAACTGAGATATCGGAAATCGCCAGTCGCCGTGAGTTGCACATGCTCAACTTTCTAGCGACTAGTTGTATCCAGTTTCATTCAGTCACGTCGATGTATGCGGGCTTGCGACTAAATCAGTGCCAGTTTTCTGAACGAAATCGAGTCTCATCACATACTCCAACGCCCCGGATGCTACCTGAGTTGCTGCCAGACACTGGGTCGATGCACGCAGTCAGGACATAACGACTGATTGGATGCTGCTAGTTTTTCCAAGTTATTGAATTTGCGCTGCGTGCAGCGTGTACATCACCAGTGACTGATCGAATCAATTGCTTCCAGTTGCAAGTGCAATGTACGCTAGGTTAAGGAATGGAAAATGGCCGTGTTGTCTTTGGTTGAAAAAAGTGGATTTAATTTGGTGTCGTTTGTTGTTATTACTCTCCATAACACGTTTTTTTCTTACCATTTTTTTCCTTTTGTACATTTTCAGTTCATTGCACAATACATTTGCACCTGCACTATTTTTTTTCAATGTTTTATTGGTAGATCTTTGTGTTTTAGTTCTTTTAGGTGTCTTACGACGAATATCCGGTTTTGAGGTGATAAATTTTGCAGTTGCGTGTAGATCGGTTCGTAAAATGCTAGTCCAGCAACATCTAAGCGTGACTCAATGGAATGCGGAAGTTAGGCATAATATATTGGTGGGATTTTCCACGGATCTTTGATCACACGCAACTCTTGAATAACCGATCGACAACGTCATCAGACTAGACAACAGTGTGCAACGGATCGTCACCGGTTACGTAGGTAAAATGCATAATTGAAACCGCAAATTCCTGTCTCATTTCCTGACTTCCACATTCCATTGGGTCGCGTTTAGATGTTGCCGGACTTTACCTTGAATGCAAGCCATTGAAGTTTGATTTCAGTTTTCATGGCTGGTTCATTTGAGTGGAAAATGCATTTATTTCAAATTTAGACGTATTCTGCACCGTTGGGATAACTGCCAGTTTGGTTTCTGTATTAAGCTTTCAGGATTTTGTAGGTTTTAGTTCGTTTAAAAAAACTGGCACCGGTGTGAAAGCAGATGCGGATCCAGGATTTCGGGAAAGAGGGGGCGCACTGTGCTTGGAACATTGAAATCTGCGGTGAATTTCAGTGATTTGCTCCAAATTTCAGAATTTCATGGCCGATTTTACAGATTTGTTGGCCAAAAGGGGGGCGTGTGCCAGGTGCGCCCACCTTGGATCCGTGCCTGGAAAGGTCAACGACCCACTTGATTGAAGTAAAGGGGACGGATCATTAAAGGGACTATACAGGCAGTGAGCTTTTGGCTCATATCAGTGCAGTCACTTCATCACAGGTGGCGCTAGCAACTGACAGCCTACGGATTTCGGCTCAAATGATGATGTTTTGGGTACCGGTACTTGCAATACATGTCAGAGTTAGATTCTCATGCCAACCGATCGGCGTTATGAGCACATCAAAATGCCTATGAGCAGGCTGCCTGTATGGTCCCTTTAAGGAGAAAATTTGTATCAGAATCTGGCACTCAATTAGTTACATGTAACTGGCCATCAAAATAGGTGTTGTGTATCTAAGATAATATAGCCATCTTTTAACATGCAATTTAGTGGATAATTCTTGTGTAACACAGTAATCCGGTTCAGATTATCATGTAGTGCTCAATTTATAAGATATTTCTTATATCTATGGTGCAGTTTGGTGCCGTTTTCTAACTCGATGCTCTGAGGCCTTAGGTAACTTTTCAAAGTGAGCTTTGCTTATGAGGCGAAGTTTATTTAGCTCGAATCATCCAATAGTGATAGAATAACTCTTGCGTCTCTTGCTGCCAATTTTTACGCGATGTTTGGAGGCCAGATTTCGTCTGATAAAACCAACGTTGTAATTCATTGGTTTATATTCAATCGAATGACGAGGTTCACTGATGCATTCAATCTGCATATAGAATCATTCTGTATGTACCCGTACTCTTATTAAGACCGCCCCACCCCAATGGGGCGGTCTTCCTTGTTTTCACTGAATTTCTCTCGATCTCTCTCCTCTCCATCCAATCTGTGCATTCCGCAGGATAACTGACGAAATTCAACATGTTTCGTGGCGAAACTGTCAGGAATGGTTCTTATGCGTATCACACAGAACCCTATTGATTCTTGGGGTGATTTGACCACAATAAACAGTAAAATTTTGACGAAATTTGTTGCCTTGTAGTGTTCGCATAGCCGGTTCGCACGGCGCTCATCAAATCGCATGACGAACTGCATGACTGCGTCAGGTAACCGGGTAACTAAACCACTGGAGAACGGGCCACTCTCCAACGTAGAGGCCAGACAACTTCGCCGCACAAGTGCAGCAACCCACAACACGGTACGACATACTTTCCTGGGCTATGGGATTGGCGGGAGAGTGGCGGAGGCGAGACGTTCCGACTGGTGACTGAGACCTACGGAGCATGCGTATTGGTTGCTCATACATGTGCTACGCAAACCGGACGGTGAGTTGATTTTCCTCCGAAATCTGTCATCAAAAAGTTGGCCTACATGTACATATTTGCTGGTATATCCTTTTACAACTTTGTTAGTATGAAATGATACAGCTACAGTGTTAACCAAGTCATGTTAATTCGTATAGGCCTAAATATTCAGCGTGATTTGTGGCACTGATGGGCCGGCTGTCGGCTGACTCGACTGGCCAGCTCACGTCACGACGGCGGCCTGTCTGTCATGTCTGTCATCATCAGTGCATGCAGTGTGCATGCTGTGTGCATTGAGGCCTACCATTATTGACATCGATTGTCACTGATTGTGTTTGTAGGCCGATGCCTCGCCTTTCGGTAGGGCAGGCGTCGGTAGGCCTAGCCTCAGTGAAGCTAAGGCGCCTCCCTCCCTACGCTTATTAGGCCTCCCTAGGCCTATCATTTTGACTTGCCTACAATGCCATGGCCTACGCTAGGGCCAGGGCCTCCCCCTTAGGCCTAGCTTAGCCTAGGCCGCCCTAGGCCCTTTTAGGCTAGCACATTAGGCCTAGGCTAGTCTCAGTAACTGGGACTCTGATGCTGCGCTTTTGCTTTTACAAACTGACTTTTACATAGCGCGCATACAGAGTCTCAGTTATGGGTAAACCATAACGTCCCAGGCAATAGCCGTCAATGTCATATCGTAAAAGAAGCTATGCCTGGGCGATATGGTTACCGTAACTAGGCCTAGGCCTAAAGTGCTAGCCTGGGCATGCTGGGCCTCCCTCGGTCTGGGCTACGCCTACGCTACGGTAGGCCTAGGCCTAGGCCTAAAGATGGCAGCACTGTGTAGTGAGTTCGTGCAATGTCCATCAATCAAATGCCTGGCCTGTGTGGCATAGGATCGAGTAGATACAATGGGCCTAGGACCTACTATCACTGCCTTGTATACAGTAGGCCTATGCTGTGTGCCTCGTACTCAATACCACATTCCTTCTCTCTTTACAGGATGAAAATAACCAGTTTTCAAAAACGAACGGAATGTGCCAAAAGATCCATCTTGCTATTACATGTACTAAGTGCCATTGGACTTGATGCTATCCGGGGATGCTGTCAAAAAGTAATTTGCCAAAGAAGCAAGACACGAGAGACTGTCATAATTATACCATAATCACAACTTCGTGCAAGGTGATTTCTGTAATATTTCAAGTCTCAGGACACAATGGAAGGGGCCAGTGACAATGTGTGTGATTTACAGTATCAGCACATATCACATGTATCTAGCTCCACCATCCTTGATGCTCGACAATGAAGACATCATATTCAAACATTGTTCGCAAACTAAACCTTCTTCAACTGCACCAGCTATTGCATTGTACATGTACTTGCAGTCAACATCAGTAGTGATGGATACAGGAGCAGCAGGAGTTATGCCACAACATGTACTAGTGTGTTCGAATATGACCCATATTTGTTGTACACTTTGATTATGAACAAAATAAACCATTCTGGCTTTCAATTATATATGTGCATCTTACTGAGCTTTCTAATTCTAATGTTTAAAACATCTGTACTGAGCTTTGTAATTCTAATGTTACCAATCCATGGACACCTTGATCCTCTCTATAACCTTGCCCATCAACCGAACTTTCTACATTGCCACTCAGTAATTCTCGATCAGTCAACTTTGCCTAATTTCTAAGGGCGGTCTTCAAATTGGCTGACAAGCCAATTTCTAGTTCTTAGGTTTGAGGTTAACGTCAGCGTTAGTGCAAATGCTGATTGTGCAACCGGGCTCTGGTATCTATAAAAAATTCGCTACAAATTGTCCAGATGTGAGTTATACACCGCTGGAAACTGCGGAGTGGAATTCGGCCTTGAATCTGATAGTACCGATAACATGAACATATTCAGCACCAACTTTTGTCTCTTTTAGCTTCCCATAGTTTCCGTCCCAGTTTAGCCAAGCCTTGTCCTTATGACTCGCTTGACGACCCTTAAATATGCAACAATTCTTGGCTTTGTCATTATTGTCTACAGACCGTTCCAACAGATGGTGGCCTACTAGTTCTCCCACATGACGTCGTAGCCATTAATTGTCCAAGATGATATAACACTACAAACGCATCCTCTCAGACAATTATTTTACCTAAACTTTTGTGCCCATGGCCCGCTTGACCAGCTTAACGTGCATTGAATGGTACATGTATTAAGCTTCTGACGTCATATGGTGAGAACTGTTAGACCACCATCTTTTTTGGAAAGGTCTATAGAGCTAATAACACAGTATTTGGTACTCTGCTCTCATTATTTAAATTTTGAAGAAATTTTCAGTGAGGAGGAGGCTTGCATATGGCCTTTGCCGTAACTATTTCTTCTGTAACTTTGTCCTCTTAATCCTGAAAACGTATTGATTATATCGGTGCTTTGTAATATTTTGTCCAGTCCACATAAGGGGGCAAAGGTCACGGAAGGGTATGTTTTGGAATAAACTACACACAATCCTGTTTGTTTAGAAAGCAGCAACATGCCTCAACCCACAGGTGACTACCAGCAGTGGGGAGCCTTGATAGTCTAGCTATCTTGTCCGCTTCCATAGGGGATTAATTATCCCTGGCTCTTCAGTCCGTCGCACGGGACAGCAAGCCGCGGTGCCTCGTACCTTCTGCCTTTGCAAGGGCAAGTAAAAGTCCCCATCCAAGTGAGGAACATGACTAGCTTGAGATGGCCTCTTCCTTACTTGCCAGGGCCCGCCAGTAATGCTATGGCTTCGGCCCTGATGGAAAAAATTTCTAACAAATAAAAGATACAAATACCCCCAGCAGTATCCTCCCTTCATTAATTGCAATTTCTTGATGTGGGACTTTGGACAAAATATCTCCTCAGTGACCTTTGCCCTCGCATATTGTGAGAGCTCATTGACAAGTTACCGTACACGATGATCGTGTCGGCTGCTTGTCACCTGATTGGGGTATATAATGTAGATAAGTTCAAATGTAATATTTTCACCACATATTTTGTATAAATCGCAAGCTGGAGATGTTTTGGATGCAATAAATCTTTACAGCTTACACGCTGTTGTTTTTTCAATCCGTAAATAAACATCACGCGAGAGCCAATATCACAAGAATGCCTCACGGTGAATTCAGCTAACGCTTATAGAGGCCTTGCAAATGACGTCACAAGCCGCCATGCTGGGGGGCATATGCTGCAGAGGCGCAGCAAAATGAGCCGTGCATGCCCTAATGACGTTACGTCAAACAATGGCGTGGCGCACTTCACGCAGGTCACGTCATGGTTGGCTCATACCTCTGCACCCTGTGCCCTCCAGCATGATGTCATTGCAAGGCCTAGGAAAACCCGTCGATGTCACGTTTGAGGAAAGTGTTAATGGCCTTGGTGAACCTGCACATTTCAATAGCTGAAATGTACTTCGTGTCAGGTAAACAGTAGCAGATCAATGCACAGGCAATCTGACAGCCCTTGTTGATCATTCAGGGACATCTGACGGGTTTTACTAGACCGCCTCACATGTGACTCAACTGTAGCAAAAGCAGGCACTTGTCGCAACCGAGGAAAGGGTTAACGGCCTTACAACACAATAGCTGAAATGTACGCCTCTGTCTGCAGGTTGACAACAGTAGTGGACAGCAGTGATAATAGTTGAGTAAACTGATGACCAATGATGATCACCTGCGACAAGCGCCTGCTTTTGAAGGAGCGGGTCAAATATGACATTGATCAGCTGAATCATCAGCAAACATTGATTAGGCAAACTGCTATCATAGACCACAAACCATCTTTGCACGTTACACGAATCAATCTAAATCACAGACCTGAGCTGGAATTAACGTTTCCGTTTGCAAACAGAAGTATATGTACCAGTACATAAGTTAAGTATTCCATTTACAAGCATGCACCCCCCACCCCCACCCCGAAAAAAGAAAAGAGACCTCATTGTTACCAAAGTTTTTATTCACAAATATGTGTATTTATGACATGACAAAACAGTGACGGCAATGAATGAGGAGAGATGAAAATGACTTCAAAATTTACAGGTTACAATATGTGACACTTGCCTCTGACAGGCTACAAGTCAAGACTGCACTAATATTGTGCAACATAGATACAGTTGGCACAATACATACATGTGTATCACTGACCACTCTGTTAAGCCGCTCATACACGTTCAATATTCTTGCACAATATGAGGACCAAAATAAATGGGTGATATTTAATTGTCAATCTTTCGTCCATAGACCATCATGCCAGAAGCACACGGCCCTATTTTGGGCCCCATATTGTGCAATAATATTGATCGTGTATGGGCGGCTTTAGCAACACCTGTCCCTTGTTTAGTCTTGACACAGACCAAAATGTCCTCTGGCAAAAAATGCACAGGAAATGAATGGATCTGCACCTAGAACCCTTAACTTCTCCCTACAATACCGAGAGACATGATCTATGAACCAAATGTGTCAATGTCACTACAAAACAGTCTTTCAGTATCCCAAACGGTCCACATTTCAGAAGATCATATCCGTTCCATAGACTCCAGTAAAATGACGCTATTCCCTCGAATAACCTGCAATGAAATTTGAGAAAAATATTATAAGAAACTTCATAGTTTGTTACCATAAGGAGGATGCACAATTTTGGTATATTCACATCTTATACCATTGCAAAACCACATGGGATATTTTCAACAACGGAAATTCAGTTCTGTGGTCTGAAGTTGATGGAGTCCCATCAACAGTCATGATTAAGCATCGCGCAAAATGTGTTTGTCAAATGTTAGGTGGTCTAGGAAACCCCGTCTGATGTCGCCGAATGATCAACAAGGGCTGTCAGATTGCCTGTGCATTGATCTGCTACTGTTTACCTGTTACGAAGTACATTTCAGCTATTGAAATGTGCGGGTTCACCAAGGCCATTAATTTTTTCCTCAAACTTGACATCCAAAGGGTTTTCCTAGACCGCCTCACATATGTGACCTGTCACCAAAACCCAGTGCTAAGTCGCTCTAAAGTTGGCAGGTTGAGACCACCGTTTTGTCAATTTCAGTAGGCCTCGGCTTATTGTCTGTCTTCTTTAAAATCTGAGTGATTACATTTCTTCCTTTAATTCTTGGGAGTTATTTAAATTTTGGTTCATCCTGGTTCATATCTTTGCGACTTAAGACGAGTTTTGCTGTGATGGGTCACATAAATATATGAAGAGCACTCACCACCATGCCTATGGACAGCAGCTCTGTACGGTTGTCTTCCATTTTCTTCTCTTCATAAGCATCATCAAGCACCACATTCATAAAGGGATCAAATCCTCGAAGGACACCCTGAACTTTACGCTTCCCATTCACCTTCACTGGAATACAATGAATGGAATTTTGAACACATTGGAACATAATTACAGGCTGAGTGAGATCTGGAGATTTTCACCCCTAAGCTTTTGCAAATCATATTTTCAGCAAGTGCAGTGCCATGATTTTCCATCAACAGCGCATTCTACCCCAATTCAATCCAACTTGGAGTATCTGCATCTCATGTTCGCTACATTCTGCTGACTAGGTATGATGAGTGTAACTGTAAAGTGTATGTATCAGTGTGTGAATTCTGTCTACCGGTACTTACATGTTAGCTTCTTGTCCATATATCTGAAATAAACAAGTGACAAGTTATTATTATAGTTCCCGAGGCCTATTGGCGAGCGAGAGTTCTTTCTAACCAAATTATTTGGGCCCCAAGGTTGGACCCTGCCATGCCATCCCCCCTCTGCCCTGGCTCCTCTTGCTCTTCTCTTGTCTGGGGGGGGGGGCAGGGGGCAGGGGGGCAGGGGGCAAGGAGGGGGATGGGGATGGCAAGGCCATAGGCCTTATCGCACCTAGCACATGGCTAATCAGCATAAAATCAGCGAAGCGGAAAGGGCCCAACCATCAGCGCCACCGCAGTACATTCACAATGCATTGCCCTGTGCATGGGATGCATTTTATGTAAACATTGGCCAATAAAAGTAACTTCCAAAAGCCGGATGCGCCTAAACTACGAGCTACGTGGGATACGGTATGAAGTGATTCAAATCGATAAATATTTGACCACCGACCGTCTTCGCGATCGCAAAAAATCGATGATTAATACCTTGACAGGCCATAAACATCACCAAAACAAATCACGCAAGTACCGCCCCAACCCCGCGCTGATTGGTGAATTCTGACACGTGACCGTCGAGACAATAGAAGAGGGAATTATGGGACGGGGGCCCATGATAATGTGTTTGGTATGTCAGTGTATTAATCATCGATTTTTTGCGATCGTGAAGACGGTCGGTGGTCAAACATTTATCGATTTGAATCACTGCATACTGCATCCCACGTCAGCTAGTAGCTTAGGCGCATCCGGCTTTTGGAAGTTACTTTTATTGGCCAATGTTTACATAAAATGCATCCCATGCAGAGGGCAATGCATGCATTGTGAATGTACTGCGGTGGCGCTGATGGTTGGGCCCTTTCCACTTCGCTGATTTTATGCTGATTAGCCATGTGCTGCTAGGTGCGATAAGGCCTACTGCCAAGGCAGGCAGCTGGCAGGGGGGGCAGGGTCAGGGACCCGTCCCAGGGCCAGGTCCAACCTTCTTCCCCCTGTCCCTGACTGAGATTTCAGATTATGCTTACATGTAGGCCTACCCAGCACTTCACTGACCAATTCGGGAAACACTGGTGGAACAAATTCGTGTTGCTACCTTGTCGTCAGCAGAGAATACATGTCATTGTCATGCATGTACTCCGTGTGTCCATGTACATGATGTACACCAAATGTACAGAAAGGATACACGGAACCATGGGGGCAGCCATTATTGCACAAATACCCACAAATACATATCAAAGCTTTTGGGTTCATAGGGATATTCTTAACAAGAAATATCAACGTATGTATACGGAGTAAATACCAAACTATTGCTTACTTCTTTAACTCTGGAGGATGTGCCTTCGACATTGTGATATTTGTGGATTATTCGTCAGAAAAATGCCGGCAAAACAAAGAATGGCGGACGAAACGTTCAGCGCTCGCACTCGATGAACGCTATTGCGCATGCGGGAGTAAACAATCAGTCACGATTTCCGGTTTAGACAAAGGAGGAAGTGAAAGAAATTTGTCCTAAAAAACCCTGTTTTTCCTTGTTATATGTTGGACGATTACCGTAGCAACTGGTTTTAAAGATCCCTTGTAATTTGTAGATACGGAATTTGTAAAGAAATGCCTTGTGGAAGGAAAAGGCCTTTTATGGTCGTTGGTCAAAATGTGCCAGTTTCAAATCATCAACATGTGAATGGAGCATGTGGTGGAGGGCCTGTTGATGTGTATGATGTTCAGACTGTACATAACCTGAAAGAATGCCACACAGACGGGGTATCAAACTTTGATTATTGCCAATACGAAGAGCAGATGTTGTTGGAAAACAGGGAATGTGATGAAGATTCTTCACAGTTACAGGTGTGACATTTGCCGTTATCATTTGAAATCAGTTTTTTTTCAACTTTTACTTTGGACTAAAAATGCTGACAACAACATGGATGGATCGTGGCACAGGGACCTGTAACCAGTGTAAACCCTCATTAGATATCTAATGAGGGTTTACACCACGTTACAGGTCCCTGTGCCATGATCCAAGTAGGATTAGGTTACCGGTAAACTCTTGGTGGAGCAAAATCCAGATATACCTAGGTGGATTTTGATCCACCACGGGTTTAACCCTAATCCTTACTCTAATGAGGGTTTACATTGCTTCAGGTCCCTGTGGATCATGGCAATAAACTGGTGTTGTCATCTGTTTTCTTTTCAGAAGCGTTTGTGTCAGGGGATTCACCTCCAGAGTAGACCACTTTCTATTGAAAGCAGTGAAAATTTAGGTGAGAACGCAGCAGCTGAAACTTCATAGATGGCAGATTACATTCAGGTTAGAATGTCCAACAGCCCTAGTAGTAGCAACCCTAATTAGGGTTTATAGGCCTAGGGTTAGGGTTGGGGCTCCCTGGGGTAGGTGACTATTGGACATTCTAACCGTAATCTGCATTTATGAAGGTACAACCTCCTGTGGTGAGAATGTCCTGTATTTTCTTTGGGCCTCTACAACTTATCTGTATCACTATACTGTCAGTATCTTTTTCTTTAGGAGACCAGGAAATGATGATCTGTGATGATAATGAGCCACTTGATCAAAGAAGTGAGGTATTACCCTCGAACATACCATTGGAACCAGTAAGTGCCTTAGTTTTCATTCTAATCCACCATCAGTGATGGTGGATCATTGCTGAATGATGGTGGATCATTGCTGAATTTCAACACAAGCTTTCAGACAAGTTACGAGTACAGAGTGATGACCTGTCAGTTAGGAGTCCAATATTGTAATCACTGTGCCACAGCGCTCCCCATACCTTTAGTGTGAGACCCTTTCTAGATGATATAATTTGATGAACTGACAGAAATGATTGGACATTCTTTTATATTTTATATGTTTTTCTGTACTAAAGGTTATTTTCACTTCCAGGAAAGAAATTTGACTCCAAAGTTCCCATTGAACAGTTTTCCACTCGCTGGCCTGAACAAAACAGTAAACAACAACTCACTGACGCCATGTTCCCAGTGTCTGTCTGGTCAAGGGGTGGGTTGCTGACACCTCTATTATTCTCCAAGTCAGGTGGACTCTAAATTTTGGGTAACAATACGGTATTTGATACCTCAGATTCTGAAAGTACCGGTACACATTTGCAGTGTTATCGAAAAAGCTTCTGAAAATGTATAAAAAGGGGAAGGTACACAAGGACTTCTTGTCATGTTGGTGGTCTGAACAATGACAGAATCAAGACTTTGTTCACATCCATACCATTCACATCTCTGATCTGTTTTTTTTTCAGGGACATTTCAGTCACATTTTGGAGAGATGAGAAGACCTGTTCCAGTGGACAGCCAATATCCATGATATGCCTGGATTTGTTTTCATATCAACTATAATCAAGATTTTATATTAGAAGTTTGTTCTAGAGTTCATAGAAGTCTTAACAGGATCTCCAACGCTTCTCATTTTATGGTCAGAGTATAGAATAGGTAGTATTTCTGATGAGACTGAGCATAGTGCTACAGAGTAGCAACTCGACCAGTCTGATGCATGTTAACGTGATATTCCTTTATGGAAAGCTGGTGTAGTTTATGTCAACTTTTGATATTAGATGACTGAAATTATGGGTAAAAATGCATCTGACTAGAAGTGTAATGTATTTTTAAAACAAATCAAGTTTTATTAATTATCGGGTGAGAATGAAAAGAAGAGGGTTTATGCCTGTTATTATAATGACTCTTTTTGAAGAGGATTTTAATTGACCTCTTGAGTTTTAATTGATCTCTCCAATTTTGATTGATCTCTTTAGTTTTCCACTTACTTAGCTTGGAATCTGTTATTTTTAGACGGGTGTTGTTATAATAATTTAGTGCTCGATTAGCAATGTAGTGCTAAATTGCACAGTAGTTTGTTATTACCATAATGACACATTTAGAGGACTGAGGCTGTAGCCAAGGGTCACAAGTAATTCAGAGGATGAGGAATTTCTTATTTCGACTTATTTTATAAATTTCTTATGATCTCTTATGCAGAATATTGATGTCCCAGATTAATAACACCACTTTGTACAGAGAGGTTCTAGCGTGTTGTATGGTGAGCCTTCTTTGATAGAGTGGTTCTACTGTATCCTATGTGTGGCAGTAATCTACCTCTTAGATTGTTTTTGCACATTGTTATTTTGAGATGTTTGTATGTTTTCCTTCTGTTGTATTTTTCACAATGTACATGTATATGTTTAAGTGCAAAAATGTCACTGCCGAGAATGAATAAAATATGGATATTTTTCTAGCTTCACAAATTTTTGTTCAGACTTCTTTTTTGTCTCATTACAGGCCTTTAGATTCCCCCAAAACGACGCCGTTATACGGTGTCGCCCAAATTCCCACTAACGAATGTCCCCAAAATCGATGTCCCCAAATTCAGCCCCTCCAGAAAACAAAAACTCCATGAAGAAACAAAGTTTTGTCATTAAAGTTTTTCCCGAGAGCTAGAAGTGTAACAAATAGCTCTCCTGCAGTTTTCAAACATGAAGGACTGTATTTTCTTTATTTCTATGACTCTCATAACTACAAAAACCCAGTCTCCTTGGTGGCCGATGGCTTCGAGATGGAGATGAATATGCGACGAAATGTCCCCAAAATAAGGTAACAAAAATAGAGGGTGTCTGGACTTCAGGGGAATCTAAAGGCCTGCATTATTCCTGTAGAAAAATGTATGATGGTGTGACCGGTTTTCGTGGTACTAGGCAATGTAGGCCTAAGACTTTACCGCCCGATTGCGGCGTTACTCGCTTTGCGTTCGTAATTATTTTGTTACGTATCGAAAATAGAGATATTAAATTACCGTGAAATGTTTATGTCTCGCTGGTGCGCGCGTGAATAAACGGGAAAAAACGGGAGTACCACGAAAACTGTTCTACCCCGAAAACTGGTCACTCCATCATACAGGTCGTTTTCTCCTGTTTTTGAAATAATGTCTTGAAATCTAGATATTTTGTGGCATATTTGACGGCAGGTGGGACTCATAGCGCTGCGTGCTCACATGTCATTGACATTTTCATATTAGCGGAAAGCACGGTGTGTACTGATTTTCCACAATAAAATGATGGGTTTACAGTATGACAGGCACCTATGGGAGGTGCTGCCACCAATAAGAAGTTTATGAAACTAAACTAGTTACCACCGTGGGAACGAGGTTGACCCAGCGAGGTAAGGACAATCAGATCTTGAAATTGATTGGTTTAATCTGTTAAACCGAATGCCATTGGTTAAATCGTCAATCTCCTGTGTGGTGGAGGCGACCAATCTCGTACCCAGATCTACTTCATCCGAAGATATCTCTGGAAAGGGCTGACGACCATCCTCCAAGCAGGGTCGAACACGCTCCGGATTTCCCGGACGCATGCGTGTATCCCAGAATCCTTCGCGTGTATCTTACCCTGCCAGAATTGGCTTCCATTTTGTTTTTTCCAGCTGATTCCAGCTGGCCAGGCCGCTGCTTGGAACGTAAAAATTTTACTCCCAAAAGTTAATTTATCGACTAAAGATTGCTGGTTTTCGTCCCTTTTACGAACAGCCAATAAATGTGACAGTAGTCTAGTTATTTGTCAGGAACTATTTCTTCTATGTGCGATGATCACGCCGTCAGTGTAGTCAGGTTTGTTCATAGCAACATCATGGCGGACGCCGGTTGACAAAATTGAAAAATACGACTTAAAATGCGTTCCCCAGAGCCTGTGGAAAGGGATACCATCACATCATGATTCTTGTGCGATCAGAGATGATGAAAAGTTCCCATCTGTACACTCTTTTAATTTAAAACTACAACCTGGCCCATATTCTGAGACAGTTTCAGAAAGGACTTGCTCAACAGAGTGTCTCGGCAACAGCCGCCATTTTGACCACAGCCTGGAAAGTAGGACGCTCGTCACCATGGTCACTGTGATCAGACGCNCCATTTAATACTCCCAAAACACGAAGTTGTTTGAGTATTAGAGCAATTTCAAACGAATAGTTAGCATGGTTTGTTGCGAACATCATGCCACGGCCTCGGCGTGATTCGCCTCAAAATTAGTAGATTGCGCATGCGCAGTATTCCTGAAGTCGTCAGCCCTTTCCAGTGGTGTTGTAGGAACGTAAACCCACTGGGGACGAGTTTGGGAGGCGACAACAGTATTTCGCGGGAGAAGAGTTTTGATTTCCCGGGAAAACGATAGTTTGATGATTTCTTTCATCAACACAACACAAAGATTACACCTGCTCTTGTTGAGAACAAAAATGATCGGTCAGACTAAGATCTCGAACTTTTTCTCTCCATCAGGGCAGAAAAGAGTCTTTTCAGATGAAAATGCTGTGAGTTATTCCAAACGTCATTTTCCTTCCTGCATCATGTACGTGCATGCCTGCATCGTCATGATCGTGCATTGCGACTTGCGTGCATGCAATGCACACATGCACACTGATCATGCATAGCCTAGGCCTATGCATCAATGACAATATCATCCACCATAACCTAAGGTCTAGGGGTAGCTAGGCCTAGGCCTCAGCATGCTCAGTACATGCACAAGATCAATGCATTCTGCAGCACGCATTTTGTTAGAAATCTGCCATCAGCTGATCAGTGTCAGTAGTGAAACCAGGCACAGGCCCCTGAAGCCTAGTTAGCGGGATTATTGGGTTAGTTAGCGGGAATATCGGGTTAAACCATTGTAAACAATAATGGGTAAGATGAAGAAAAGACAAGGTAGGCAAGCGCAGGACCAGATTTGAACCGAGTGACAGCTTCACTTCGGACCCCTCGTACGACCAGAAAACGCCGAGAAACTGAACATTTTTTGCTTACCACGTCATCTACAAGACTCCAATCATTAAATCCATGCATAATTACAGCCATCATTTACATATTAACAACACAGGCGGCATCGTTTGTAAGCCGAAAAAGCGAATAATTTAGAAATCCCGCCGTCCACTCTCCCCTTGCTGGTTGTCTCGCGCAGCCTGCCGTTTTGCTCCGCAGTACTGCTACACACAAACGTCTGGCACAGAATGCCGTTTTTGCTGTGATGCAGTGCATTGTGGGAGTGAGAAGGGGAGAGTGGACGGCGGGATTTCTACATTATTCGCTTTTTCGGCTCACAAACGATGCCGCCTGTGTTGTTAATATGCAAATGATGACTGAAATTAGGCATGGATTTAATGATTGGAGTCTTGTAGATGACGCGGTAAGCAAAAAATGTTCAGTTTCTCGGCGTTTTCTGGTCGTATGAGGGGTCCGAAGTGAAGCTGTCACTCGGTTCAAATCTGGTCCTGCGCTTGCCTACCTTGTCTTTTCTTTATCTTACCCATTGTTTACAATGGTTTAACCCGATATTCCCGCTAACTAACCCGATAATCCCGCTAACTAGGCTTCAGGGGCCTGTGGTGAAACACACAGTCCACAGAGACAGACTGACGGCAAGCACTGTTCTGACTTCTGTGTTAGCATGGTTAGCTACGATAGCAGACAGAGACGGGAATTAACTGCTGACATCAGCCAGCCTTTCAACAGCCAGAATCAGAGTACATTCATTAAAAAATCAATTATCTCCTGTCCTGGATAATACGCAATATCTGTTCATTAGGCCTATATTCCATACCGGTATAAACATATATAAGAACTTGCTGTTAAACATGTTGGTTCATACCATGATACCAAATAAAAGCGAACTCCTATTCGGTGCAATAGCGTCCCGCGATCCGGTCCGATTGGTCCTAGTGGCTTGGCTCGGGTCTGGCTAAGCTAGGATAGGGGTCAGAAGGTCCTAGGCCAGGGCCAGGTTCAATAATTCCCACTCAGCGTAAGACTTTGGCCATCTGAATTTCAGAATACAGAGGATGAAGTCACACCAAAGAAACCAAGATTGAAAGATTTCAACATTGCCAACCGACTCAACAAGTCGTCCGTCCTGTCACCCAACACATCAACCAGTTCAGACGAGGATCAAGAAAATGTGCCTCAGCTATCGCCTGATCAGAGACTGAAGATTGAACAGAACAGGTTGTCTGCAAAAATGATCCGAGCTTCAAGAGAAAGTCATGGACTTTTATCAAATATTGGTCCCTCTTGGTTTCAGGCGCTGGAAGCAGAGTTTTCAAAGCCTTATTTTATCAAAGTGAGTATGACAATATGGAAATCTAGAGTCTCCCTTTTGAGAACGATCCAACTGTCGGAAGGACACCTCTCAGGCTTTCCGCCAGAAAAAAATATTTAGGGGGGGCACAACCCAGGTACCCCTGGCGGAAGTGGGGAAATTTTTGTTTCCATAAGCCCAGAGATGCGTTTTCCAAGCATTTCAGAGCTTAAAACTTCCTGTGTACAGATCTTTGTTCGACTGTTGCATCTCTTGAATGAAAATAAGGGCAATTTAAAGACACTGCTCTGCAATTTAAGGGGGCAAGCCCCCTTCAGATTGTGAAAGGGGGGGGGGGCTCCTGCCGCCCTCTGGCAGAAACCCTGCCTCTCTGATACTAAGGACATCAAACCTCAGTCCCTAATTGGGCATGGCCATTGCCAAAGGTGTACAGACCTACTAGTTCTCCGACATGAGTTCTGGATGCCCATAACACTGTGGTGTCAGACTTCCCCAAATTTATAGGCGTCTTTTATCAATGCCGCATGTCAGTCGGTCATATGAATAAAGACTAGCAAATGCTTTTACTTCAGATTTGTACAGTATTGCCTGGTGCATTTGTATTGCAAAATTCAAATAAAAGCATTTACTAGTCTTTTATTCATATGACCCAATGTCTCATCTTTCTTTCAGCTGGGGAAAATGGTAGCCGAAGAACGTCAAAAACGTACGATCTACCCACCAAAAGAACAGGTTTTTTCCTGGACACAGATGTGTGATATTAATCTGGTGAGTGGGCTGTCAGAGTGGTCCAGTGGAAACATGCAGCGCCTCTCACCTCTGAGGTCCCAGGTTCAATGTCAGGAAGACCTGGTGCTTGGGTGGTAGAGCGGGTGACTCTCTTTGACAGCAAAAATTTCTCCGGAGTCCCAGTTTTCTTCTACATTACAGTGCTCGAAAAGTGAGCCAAAGGCTGACTTGCCGACTGGCGAGTTAGATAGAAATGTCATTCGCCACGACCATGCATCCCGGAAGCATACCCTGATTAGGGGAGCCTCCCCCAGAAAAAAGTGGCTTTTTAATCGCCAAATTGTGACCTTATGATTGCATTCATTAGCAAAGTCTTGATTCATGATCGCAAATGGGGAATAAACGAGCAACTTTTCGAGCACTGCATTACAAGATTCTTAGATACCAAATGAAATGCAGTTCATATACTTAGAGGTGACTGCAACATAGTTCTGTCTGTGTCACTTTGGGGGCGATGGTGGTCTGTTTCAAGGGGATCATGGGCAGAGGCAGGAAAGTTTTGAAATAAAAAGTTACCTCCGTGCTATGTTCAGATACTCTTGCACTAATCTGAGGATGGGAAACGGCTTAATTTGCTGTATACACACACTCCAGTGAGTTACGTCAAAATTGAGAGTTGAATTTTTTTCATGTTCTTGAATACCTCACTACAGTAGTCATTTATTATAATACATGTAATGTCTCTTTATAGGTACGAGTTATTATCCTGGGGCAGGATCCCTACCACGGTCCAAATCAGGCACATGGCCTTGCGTTCAGTGTTCGCAAAGGTGTGTCTGCGCCACCGAGTCTGGTCAACATGTTCAAAGAGCTACAGAATGATATCCCTGGATTTGAGAAACCTGGTCATGGGGACCTCACTGGATGGGCTAGACAAGGTTTGTATGGTCTGTTCCGCTTAGGAGAGATTTTTGAACTTGTTGAGCCTTTTGTCATTGGCGACCAGAAAACCACATAACCCCCACCATATAACCCACCCCATAAAACCACATAAAGCACACCCATAAAACCATATAACCCACCCCCATAAAACCACACCCCATGAAACCAACCCACCCCCATAAAGCCCGCACCCCCATAAAACCATGTAATCCACACACAAAATATTTTCGTTGGCATGCTGTTGGTAATGGTAGTCAGTGAGATGTTATAGATGCAAAATTGTAACTTTTAAAGGGACCCGCCAGGCAGCTAGCTATTACGATCATATTAGTGCGGTCACTTCATCACAGGTGGCGCTAGCAACTGACAACCTACAGATTTTGACTCAAATGTTGATGTTTAGTGTATTTTACTTGCAATACATGTCAGAGTTCTCATGTCAACTGATTGGTGTAATGAGCACATCAAAATGTCTACAAGGAGGCTGCCTGCAGGGTCCCATTTTGGAAGTCCCAAGAACAAGACACAAGACTGAATTTAAATAAGACATAAAATGGCCAAATTTTATTTTCACAAAATTTGACAAGTTCCCTTTACAACAATCTTGTTTCTCATTTCAAGGTGTCTTAATGCTGAATGCATGTCTAACCGTCCGAGAGCATTCGGCCAATTCACACAAGGACCAAGGCTGGGAGAAGTTCACAGACGCCGTCATCAAATACTTCAACAGTCATCACAGTGGGATTGTTTTCGTGCTGTGGGGAGGCTTCGCACAGAAGAAAGGGTCATTCATCAATGCAGTGAGTACCGCTAAATAGTCAACACAATTTATATTAGGTTTTTCCATCAGGGCCTAATCCATACCATTATTGGACCTGGTAAGTATGGAGGAGGCCATCTCGAGCTACTCATGTTCCTCACTTGGATGGGGTGGGGTCTTTTACTTGCCCTTGCAAAGGTACAAGGTACAAGGCACCACGACTTACTGTCCCATGCGACAGACTGAAGAGCCAGGGATGATTAATCCCATATGGCCTGGGCTGGATTTGAACCCGGGACCTGCCGCTTGCTGAGCGGACATGATAACCACTTGGCTATTAGGGTTCCTCGCACAGTAATTTGTCATTCAAATACTTCGATCGAGGGACAAGTTATGGACACACTCATCATAGCTGCAGCATTTAGATCACTCGTACTCAATTTCTTTACTATAAGTCTGAGGATATGGTGTTGCTCAAATACACTGTTTGGCCTGCCATCTTGGTTGGGCAGGCACACCTTTGCGAACACTGAAACCAAAACCATGAACTTGATTTGTGCCATGGAAGGAATCTTGTCTCAGTACAACAACTTTGACCTGAGTTCACTCTCACGTTTATCAACTTCATCTAAATCTTCAATTGTACTTTAAAATTTTTCATTCGATCTTGATCCATTTTCAGAAAAAGCACTATGTGATCAAAGGCCCTCATCCATCACCGCTGTCCGCCCATCGAGGATTCTTTGGCTGCAAACACTTCTCCAAGGTGAACGACTGCTTGGTGAAGGAAAAGAAGAAACCCATTGATTGGTGTGATCTGCCTTGAACGACGAGCGTCTGCTGACCATGGTGTGCTGTTTACTTTAAATTGGTGCAAAGTTTGATAAGTTGTTGTAAAATCCTTTCCTTTTGGGAAATTAAATTTGAATTTTTGTCATTATCTAATGAAAAGATAAGGTGGAGATGATTGGGGGGGGGGGGGGGGCTGTCCCA
>NMRB01002631.1:0-25234 GCA_002633025.1 Notospermus geniculatus | reverse complement strand
TTGCTGGTGTGGGTCACATTTGAAATGTCATCATTATCTGATGAAAAGATAAGGTGGAGACGATGATGGGGAGGGGGGGGGGTCCTACAAGAATCAGGTGGTAACCGGTGCATACAACACAACTGGCAGACCTTCGGTACTGAGAAGCAATGTGACCTTAGCATATATGAATAAAGACTAGCAAATGCTTTTACTTCACATTTGTACAGCATTGTGGAGTGCATTTGTGTTGCAAAATTCAAGTAAAAGCATTTACTAGTCTATTCATATGACCCATTGAGTGATTCTAGGATGAAACATTTTTGTCCAGGGGGGGATGAGTTACTTCATCCCCAGAATGATATTGGCACAGACGTACAATGTAGAGGATTTCCTGTATTCTATCACTATGCATTTACTCTTCACACTGCTGAGGTTGTACATGTTCAAGATTTCACGACATGTGTCGTATCGTTATGGATATCGTATCCATTCGTATTCATTTCGCAATGTGTCAATATGGAATTGAAATATTTTGTACTATTAATCACTACGAAATGTAGCAATGTTTTAAAGAAGTAGCAGCTTTGAGTTCTACAGTTTTGTCTCATTACACAGAGATTAAGAAATACACGCCACAACGTCATCCATATGGACGTGGAGGCCATAGTTTCCGTCTGTGACATCAAATTTTGTGGCGTTCTTGGACCGCTATCAGGTGGCCTCTAACGGCAGTTAAAGGTATGGTTCAAAGGCGCCAATTTTCATTTCAACATTGAGGAAATGGCCAGAAGGCGAAGTTGTGAAAGTTTGGTTTGTTTCGTATCACTGGTGTTAGATTTATAGGGGTTTTTATCCCTCAAAATGCCACCCTCTTTTGAAACGAAATTATTTAACGTTGCTTAGCATTCACAAATTGGAGTCGTGATGACGTCATCTCGACCCCCTTCCCCTTGACAACCGAACGTAAACACTGGACGAACAAGTCATGTCGGCGCGGTGTGGACTGTTTCAGCAGCTGTTTTTACCTACAGGCACGGCAAAAATGTATTTTAAACCATTGTCAGCATTTGAGGAACTTACAGAAGGGAACTGCGACCCACAGTTTCCTGGAGGATGATGGAGTAAGTTTTAAATGGGTCGGAACGGCACGCCCGATGCACGGCTTTCAACTCGCCGACGACGCGACGTGTGTGTGTAGTGGTGCATGACGTGCATAGGCCTGTGCATGGTTCGTTGAGATTCGGAAATATACGGTACTATCACAGCTCCAAAATCCACTTTTGCTGCGTCGACATTTGCCATTGAACAGGCCAGGCTATCGTCCGAATCACTAAGAAAATGTCAGTAGCTGTAAACTGACTTAACTCACTGGAAGNCTTTTAGGAATGGGAGACTTTTATTCTCCCTATTTCAAAAACCTGGCACCAACCCTGGCCGTTCGATAATTCTCGATCAATCAACTGTGTCTTAGCTCCCAATTTCTAAGGGCGGTCTTTCAAATTGACTGGTAAGTCAATTTCTAGTTTTTGTTGTTTTATGTTGTGATTATTTAGATGTTTATGTCAGTATGATATGTTGCATTATCCTTTTTAGTTTCAATTTCGTTTGAATTTTACTTTGTGCAGTTATTATGTTTAGGGGTGGACCCAGGACTGGGGGGGGGGGGGGTCTTCATTGAATGAAGGACTGGTGGGGGAGGGGCTAGTGTCCCTTCATTGAAAATTCTGGAAAGTGTTCACATTTATAAAATTTCATGGTCTGGCTCAAAATTTAAGGATTTGTTAGAAAAAAGAATGGGCCTCGGTTAAGCCCCTTGTGTCAATTCCTTTTTGGTCTCTCACTTAAAGAGTGAATTACTGGTGGTACTCTTCAGTGGCTATACAAATAAAGTATTATTTCTGGTGACACATGAGCCAGTCTTTAAAATTGGAGTGATCGGAGTGGCGACTTATTTCCACTCCTCCTCTTACAACATTTAAAGGGAATTCATCACGGCAGTCGAAAATGACACTAAGAATAATTTCGCGGGCCACGAAATTCACAATTACAAAATTACAAATTTCTGATTTAGCAGATATTGTCCCTAGATAAGCCTAGATATGCACTTGGCCGTGTTCTGAATGCTATTCAAAGGCAGCAAGGCCACAGCATTTGCGCAAATGTGCTCTTAGTAGGCAATGAATTCCCGATGTGAGGACTGTAATAGATTCAAGATGGCGGCATTTGATTCTCTGTTCAGACATACTGGCATGACCAGTTCGCTTTAATAGATTTGATGCCAGTCTATGGCACTGAGGGCATTTTCTATTTTTGCTAGAATTTTGAGTCTAGGAGTAACCATGGTAATGGTCCTAAACTCAAGGTCCCTAGCACGTTGCATTTTATATCATGAACAATTTTGATATCTTGTAGATATTTTAATCATCACTAGTTTGTACATAGATGTATCAATAAAAGTTGTACATACATGTCATATTTTGTGGTCATTTTGTTAAATCTTTTCTGCAGATATAGAGAACCCCAATCTGAAGAGGTCGCCACCATCGTTCCTTAGCTAAGACTACTATTTTAACATTCCGTTGGGTATTGGATGTTTTATTGTGGAAAAAAGAATGAACTCTTTCGAATCCCTACGCAATTTGCTGTGCAACGGTCAGAAATTCATCCGCCACCAACAATGCATTTGCACTGTGGAAAAGTAGTACCGGTCTAGCCCTTTCCAGAGTTTAATGTGGCATTGAACTCTGGGTACGAGATTGATAGAATCCTGCTCACATCGTCGGCCTACACTCGTCCCCAGTGTTCAGTTGGCCCTTGGAGGAATTATACTTAAGTATAGTATAGTCAAGTATAATTCAAGTCAAGTATAATTCCTCCAAGGTTGGTCATAGGTGTAGACCCACAAAACGCTGGCATGATTGGCGCCAAAAGTGAAGGATTATCAGTAGATGGCGCTGTTTAACGAGGGATCCAATCACAAGCCACTTTCTGATTGGCTAAGAAGATACGTGTACAAAATGTACACTGTATATTCATACTCTTTCTAATTGGAAAGTCAACATTAAAGTTAACGCCGTTTGCAAATTTGATTGACGTTATCATGTAGTAGTCACGTAAAGTTGCCCAAACCAATTTTTGGGTGGTGGTCATTGGACCACTTTGTTTTAGACACTCAAAAATGTAATTTTTAAAATTTTTTTAAAAATTTCAAATTTCTGGCAAGTGCGATGAAAATGTGTCCCGATAGGGCCATGTAAAAAAATAGCTGGTTAGCATCCCCTCCTGCCATTGAAATCACCCCCTCCTCAAAAAATTGTTTATTTTCAAAAAACCGCCAAAAGTGGTGTTGCCATGGTGACATGCATCTCAAACTCAATAATTTCTTTTTTAAAATCCTGCCCTGAGAAAATTGAGAGTGGAAGGATGCAACCAAATTTTTTTTACATGGCCTAAACATGCAAACAATGGAAAACTACTTACCACTTCCCAAGTCTTCGTGCGGTCTGCACCTGCCTTTTTTCTATGTTCATTGTCATTGACTGAGTCAACTGTCCGTTAGGCCTATTCGGCATCGTTCTAGAGTAATTCATGCGTATTCGGCATCCTAGACTCCACAGACCGTTAAAAGTCCTGGGCCGGATCCAGGATTTGGGAAAAGAGGGGGCGCCCTGTGCTAGGAACATTGAAATCTGCACCCAATTCCAGAATTTCACGGTCGATTTTACAGATTTGTTGGCCAAAAGGGGAGGCGCCCCCCCCCCTTCTGGATCCGCGCAGGCTGAAGTCCGCCCATCTGCAACTCCGGTCAGTGCTCTTCGGTCATTTCACTGGACGCTAGGCCTATCGCCTCCATGACGGAGGAAAAGTCCTGAGGAGCCTTTTTTATTTGAGAGGATGCTTTTCAGATGAGTGTGAACCCTTTTCGGTAGGCCTATGTCTCTCCGTTCCCAGTCACAATCTCATCAGGTCACATCAGGTCAGAGGTCGTTAGGCTACCAAGAATCAGGTTGCGTCACTCCACGAGGCAGACGGCATCAGTCTGATTTGAATCCCTCCTGTCAGCATCTCCACACTGGTGTGGCTGATGACGGTCACGAGATTTTTCTGTTTGGAAACCTGCAAAGAAAAAAGGGATGTCGATATACTAGACAGGCGCGGATCCAAGGGGGGAGCGAACCCGGCGCACGCCCCCCTTTGGCCAACAAATCTGTAAAATCGACCGTGAAATTCTGAAATTTGGAGCAAATCATTGAAATTCAGCGCAGCAGGGCCGTATATTAAAGGGGGCGAGGGGGCAGTTGCCCCCCCCTGAGCCAACCAAAAACGTGATTTTCATGCGGATTTTGGGCAAAAAACGGCAAAAAGAGGTCTTCTACCCCCTGCAGATTTCAATGTTTCTAGCACGGTGCGCCCCCTCTTTCCCGAAACCCTGGATCCGCCCCTGTTTAGATACATGGTGAGTTCACAAGCGCAGCGCTATCCCACAGTAAACATTGAGCGCGCAAAAGAAAACGGCGCGTAGTGGATAAGACCAATTCATAAACCCCGCCATCAGTAAACTATGATAAGCCTAAGACGCGGCATTTTGCAACCGGACAACCGGAAAATTTTCCAATTTTTTCTTCAAAAAAAGGAAAAAATACTTCCCGACTGTCGTCGCAAACTAATTACAGGCTATTTAGTGCGAATATAAAGTTTTTTGAAGGAATCGATTCCGGCGCATCACAGGTGCACCAAATGCACAATGAAAAGAGCGTGCCTCAACATCATTACAGCAATGCGCGCACTTTTCGAACCCTGTGCGAATCGGCCCGACTCATCAAAACAGCCAAAAGCATCACACAGTTCGATTTTCCCCCAAAATCAATGCATGCATTACGAGACTGACAAATTCACTTTGGTTTTTTTCGGAAATTTGTAAGATTTTCAAAGGAAGGTGATGAGTACTTACGAAAAAACCGCAGTGTATCCGCTCCAGATGAAGCCCTCGTCCTCAATGTAGAATGTATTACATAACATGGCGACCAATGGCAGACGCCGTATGTATACGCGAGTAAGACACTGCCATGCNCTTCATCATTGAATATCAATTAGGCATACATGTAGGCGCTACAATGGAGCTATGTAGGCCTGCAGGAGAATGGGTGATGATGTAGCTGACGTCTGAACGGTTGGGTTTACACCCCATAAATGTATTACCAACAGATAGAAATATGCTGCCTCGGAATCAAATAGGCGTCGTAAACCTGATGTTTCCGCAGAACGCCATAAGGATGTTGAACCGAAAATGGGCCACTTTTTGTGATATTAAAATTGTCAACTTTTTTAATTTGACTGATTTTATTCATTTTTATATCATTTTAAAGCTCCTTTCAAGCTCTTACAAATGATTTTAGTTAAAATTTAGTTTTAATGTCGCGTACAGGTTTCAGGTTTAGGCCTACTCTTTTCATTGATATGCCGTTATCAGGGTTGGATCCAGGGGTGGGCGTGGGGGGCGTACGCTATATTTTTACACTCCTCTCGCAGTGTTTTCCTTCGCTCTGCACCTCCGCTTCACACATGGAGGTACAGAGCGAAGGAAAACACTGCGAGAGGAGTGTACAGTACCTATTTTTGGCAGAGCAATGATTTTTTTAGCAAGAAAAATTAAATCACATAAAAAAATTTGAATTTTTTGCTCTCAGATGCCAGGAAAATGCATGCATCTACGAGCACTTTTATTGTTAAATTTTTCGGGGGGAGGACCCCAGACCCCCCTTTTGGGCTTCGCGCTTTCAGTGCTCACCACCTCCGTCGAGCTACGCCCCCCCCTTTCTGTCAACCATGGACCCCACCCTGGTTATTAACAGCTAAATTTAGGAGCAAATATTTTTGCGAGAACTTTAATGCATTTTCTGATAGTTCTGACCACTATTGACCTAAATAAAGTGGAGTTCTCTTGCCCGCAGAAAGTCACCACGAACTCAAACACTAAGCCCCGCACAGACAGATTTGCCCCATGGCTGGCCTAAGAGTGGAAAACGATTTTTTTCCGAACTTCACCTGTAAAAATATATCACTGACTGATTTTTTGGTTCAAAACGTCCCATATGTATGACTGAAATGCCATTGGTATTGAATCCGTAGGCCTATTAGGATCTGTCAGTCAGTTGACCAATAGGTGTCACTACGGCCCAATTTAATGCCTAGTGGGCCCATATTCATGCTCGATTAAGCACCAATCAGGAGAATTTTCTATTGTGTTGGTCCGCTTCAACTTTGCTGCCGTCTTTTGGCGAGAAGCGCGGCTGATTGCTCCTTTTGCCAATGCTACAGTGCCATTGCCAATGCCAGATTTTGAACCAACCCGATTTGATTGATTGAACTGAGTCATGACGTCATCAACCTTTGCGTGTCGTGTGACAAGCGTCACAGATGCCATGCGTGACGTCACAGAGAAAGTTACACGACGCGCACCTGCATGGGCGGTAACGTAGCGTCATTGTCGACAGTGTTGAATGACATGAATGAGCCGGGTTGCCTTGCATACACGGTGGGCCAGGCCTGACATGCCTGAAGAACGGTGTCGTCGGTGTTTCACGTCGATTTTGATTCTTTTCTCGATTTATTCTGCACATTCCCTTTATTTTCCGCGAAGAGACTGAGTCGCCGCCGGGGAGGCTAGGCTACGTAAGTTGACTTGCAATCATGCAATCGAATGACAAATGTTCAGAATCAGAATGATCGGCCTGATTCCCCCATCCTGATCATACATGTCATACCATCGCATTCATTGATGACGTAGGCCTACATGCGTACCGGTACACACGTGTACACGCCATGTCCGCATGCCATCGGCATCGGTGAGCATGGTGGTGTGTCCGTCCAGTTTTCTAATCTGCCATTTCCACAATGTTATTCCACAATGTATCATCGTCGGATTCAGTACAACAGTGCAATCTTCCGCCCAGAACCAGGCCCTGAACTCAATGTTTTTCGAATAAAGTTTATTCTCAGAATCAGATCCTGCAAAGGTCAGGGTGATGATTGCAGCCGGCAGGATCGTGCTTCGCCAAAATCAGTCTGGAAGGGGTTGGACTTCCATACCTCCTTTTTCGTATGGATTTCCATACGCGCAAAATTCGCCATTTTGAATGAGATACTTAGTAAGTATGGATTTCCATACTTAATCAAGTATGGATTTCCATACCCACCACTGCCCCTTGGCATCCTGGGATAGTTGAAATATGGAAAACCATACTCAGTTGGAGTATGGAGAACCATACCACAGATTAATAATCGGTATGGAAATCCATATAACACAGCGAGAATATTGCCAACTTTATCAAAGTAATTTGCATCAATATTGCGGTGAATTTTTGTGAATTCATTGTTCATTTAATGCTTAAGGTCATGAACTTCTTAATTAATACTCATTTGATGCAAAAATTGAAAAATTTTGAGGCATACGGGATCAAAATACAGCCACCTTCAGCAGCACTGGAATTAACCCCTTTCACCCTGATTTTCAAATACCACAGTCACCAGATGGCAGCACTATTACCAGAGGGGGTGGAAAATAGGGATTGGAAGAGCATGGAACATGGAAGTTGTAGCTGTTCCATCAATTTAACCTTAGAAACTTCAAAAATGTTGGTCTTTTTATGAACTGTTGGAAGTATGGATATCCATACAAAATTGTGAAGTATGGGAATCCAACCCCTTCCAGACTGAAAATGGCAACGGTGTGGGTGTCAGTGAGTGAACAAGGCGTGGAAGGAATGATAGTCCTTGGAATGCAAGTCCGGGTTACAATAGGCCTCGTCGGCATGACCTCCCATGCTCACTGTATTTCCTGAACTAAACTGGACAGTGTCACCCATCTTTGAAGGTTTCACTCAGTCGGTGAATCACGGCTGTTGTGAAAACCTTTTTTTCACTTTCCCTTAATCTGCACAGTCGTGATGGATGTAGGCCTAGCGGTCATTTTTAACCGTTGTTCGTTTTACACGTAAATAAATGTATTTCTTGCAGACGACAGATCACGAGGTGGATAACCAGGCTTCCACACCGTGCACGCAGCAGAGAGAAACTCGATGATGACGTCCACGGTTGACCAATCAGAAAGCGATAATTTTGCTTTGATGGCCACTCAGCCAATCAGAACATCAGAATCCTCACAAGATTTATCACAACCAAAGGCGATTGGCTCACTCACGGAGTTGACTATTCTCCAACCCGTAGGCCTACCTCCTCCACTTCCCAATAGATTGGAGCCGGCAGCACCGACGCTAGAGCCACGCCTTGGCTTCCCAAGACCGCAGCTGCGCGGATCTCCAGTGGTTTTGAATAGGAATGACCGCATCAGACCGGCTGGTCCTCCTAACCTCAAAATTATCGAGGTTAGACCAGGATCTATCCAGAGGATATCCTTCCCACCTCCTTCCGTCCAGCAACAGCCACTTCTAATGTCAATGAATCCAACCGCTCAGACGAATTCCACGGTCGCCATTGGGGAAAATCAAATTCGCACTGTCCCCGGTAGTGTCCCGAGGGCGGTTGTCCCAGCTGTGTCGACCGATACTTCCACAACTCAGGCCAGTAGCATCATGAAGGCGATATCGGACAAAATCGCGGCAAACAAGCTCCACGATCAGGCAAAACAGACTACCATGACTTCCCTAAAGATCACGCCATGCAGTTTCGTCAATGCGGACGGGAAGATTTTTCTGAGGCCGCCTGCGCCGTCGGGGAAGCTTCCCTTGCCGCGTCTTGGTTCAGCGATGACGTCACAAACAACAGCCAAACTTGCACCTCCGGCCGCTGCTTCTTTTCCACCAAAGCGACCCATCGCCGGCGCGACACGAGTTACGGCTGCCCAAGGTTCAACTGGCCCAGCACCACAAGTACAAAAAGGGCCGTCTTCAGTTACAAACATTGGGCGGGTCGCTCGCAAGTCGTACGCTGAGGCAATTCGTCTGCTGAAGACAGCGACAGAAGAGGACGCAGCGAAACTGGCGATCCGTCAAGTCGAAGAAGAAAAAACACAGTCTCCGCCTGTTGATAATCTTGTACCCGGTAAGATATGATCAGAGGAACAAATCAGCATCTAAATTATACAAAGACCAATTATTGGCTATCAACAAGTGTACATATTGTGCAGGCAAATGTTTTTCGTGTTGGTTTTAATGTATAAATAGCAGGGTTTCGCAAATTTGACGAAACACGAAGTACGAAATACGAAATTCAACTTCATTTCCAGGACCTAATGTATTCCTGGAGATTGTTGCTTCCACAAATGTCCCTGCTGCCAGTGCGTCTTTTAACATGTCATGTAAGACCGAGAGAGTTATGGTGCAGCTTGAATTTTTAAATTTCCACTTCGTATCTACGAAGTCGATACGAAAGATAAATTTCAACGTTTAATATACACTGTAACTCTATCGGTCTAACGTCATACGCTAAAAGACGCTCTTGCAGCAGGCGATATTTGTGGTACCAACCATCTCCTGAAATACATTACGTCATGGAAGTGAAGTCCAATTTCATACTTCGTGTTTCGTCAGATTTGCGAAACCTCCCTAATAATGCTGTTCTTACAGGTACGCAAGAAAAATACCGCACCCCCAGAGCAAACTGTATGAATCGCAACGGTCAAATCAAGCGCCCTATGAACGCCTTCATGGTGTGGGCGAGACACGAACGCCCCAAGATCTCGCGAGATTTTCCCAATGCCAACAACGCCGAGATCAGCATCAAACTTGGCGAGAGATGGCAGGTGATGCCGGAAGTTGACAAGAAACCATTTTATGACGAAGCGACTAAGATCAAGGCGTTACATAATGCACAGTTCCCAGGTAGGACTAAGCTAAGAATCCATTCACGCGATTTTCGAGCGGTGCGATGCCGCCGCATTCTTTGTCCATGACCAACGCCGCGGAAACAAACAATGCTTTCGAGCGTCTGCTGGTCGAAAATCGCGTGAGAATCCATTCACGCAAATTTCTAGCGGTGCGATGCCGCCCCATTGTTTGTTTCCGCTGCGTTGGTCATGGACAAAGGATGCGGCATCGCACCGCTCGAAAATCGCGTGAATTGAGCACTGTTTCCACGACAGCGGATTCCGTCGCGGCTAGTGCGGCGAGCGGAGCGGTTTTCACAGGCATTGGGATAATCAACAGGCCATGTATTGTTAAACCATCGAAGGATTATCCAAAACCCTCTGAAAACCGCACCGCTCGCCGCAAACCATGGTCGAATCCGCTGAAGTGGAAACAATAGGGAGGTTTAGAAATCAAACGATAAACGTAAACTTTACGACAACGTTATTTTTCATACTACACATTCACCAGATTTATATTGCATTTTCGATACGAAAATAACGTTGTTAACGTTTACGTTTATCATTTGATTTCTAAACCTCCCTAGTGCTAAAAACCATGCCACTCAATCAGAGAAAGACGACAGCGCTGTCACTAGCACGATCACTCGTTTGTTTCCACTGTCGTCACGCGCTGAACACGAAATCGTACGAAGTCTTGAGTCAGTTGAAGCTCTGTGTCATCTTTTATATAGTGGGGAGGTTTCGAAATCAAACGATAAACCAAACTTTTACGACAACGTTATTTTTCATACTACAAATTAACCAGATTTTGCATTGCATTTTCGGTGTACACAAAAATAAAGTTGTCGTTAACGTTTACGTTTATCGTTTGATTTCGAAACCTCCCTATCTACTTACAGGATGGACATATCGCCCAAAGATCAACACCAAAAATCGAGAACGAACTCAACCGACACCATTCTCCACGAGCCCAATGTGGTCGAAGTTTTGTAAAGATGGCAGCCTCACTGAAGACGGCCAGACGAATTACCAGCCAGCGGAGATGTCCCCTGTCTTCAAAAAGCCGACCGAAACGAACCAGGGTACCGGTATGTTGAAACGCCGACAACTTGTGTCCCCCTTCCGACCATACTATTGACAATGTTTTTTAACTACCTCTTATCAACCTCGCCCCTTGTAGTGTAAATCTCGTTCCTAGGGTATCCACGAATGCATTGCATTACATTCTCCAACATTCGGGCGAAAGGCAAAACTACGGTATTGGAGATGATGTAATCACCGACGGTGGTGCCAGCTGTCGACAAAAAGTGGAAATATCGCATATCCGTGGTCTTGTCTGGTCGTGACGTTGTCCGACTCGCTCTCCATGGCACTGGGTCGCAAGCCTGTGTATGGTGCAAAAATGTGACGGAATGAAGCCACTCTCAAACACGCTCATTGCTTTCCAACACTCTCTGGTGTTATTCACCATTTTTTTTCCAGAAAAGCCTGAGACAGCTACACCGACTGCCAAAAAAGCCCAACCGGAACCAGTGCCACTTCAAATGCAACTTGATCCAGCTACCGGGCGATACAAACTACGGAGCATTGGTGCGACGCCTCCGACTTCCTTGGCGCCAAAGGCCGTAGCTACTGGAACTGTTCCTCAGGCTGTGGCTAGCGGAGCTGCTCCAACATCATCGGAAGCTGCAAGTGATGTTGCATGTCAGAACCCCAAGACTGAGAGGAGAGACAGAGACAGTTCCGAGGGAGTAAGGGCACTCAGTCAATCTGCTGGTGGAGTCCCGGTCACCTCCATGCCGAATACCATCCGACTCGAGCAACATAACACGACAGTGTGCGGTGCCGCAGCAGAGAAGTTCCCGGCAAGGCCAACGCCAGTCCCAGGGGTTGTAACGCCGTCTCGTCCACTCATGCAGCCCATGCAAGGAACCGGGGCAAGGCTGATACGCCAAGTCCAAGGATACGCCACGAAGCCCGGGGTTCAGACAGGAAAAAAACTGGCAAAGCTAGCGCCTGCACCGCAGGGAAGACCGAACACCATCAGCCCGCTGACAATATCGAGGACAGTAGACATGTTGAGTGAGCCTTTCAGAGGGGCTGAGGTCCAAATCGTGACGAACGCAGACGGCAACGGGAGTGTCGTTGACCTTCCAATCTTCTTGCACCCACCTGGTGTACCAGTTCAAAACTCGAACGGGCCAAACTTCGTCATCCAGGACATGCGAACGATCTCGGGTACCGAAGGATTGCGATTCACTGGTGGTGGAAAAACGAACTCCGTCGCACCACAGACCGGAGCAACGCACGTTGCGGTAGGACCCACGTCAAATGCAGCAAAGAACCCCCAACTTCGCGTTCTGAACATGGCGACGAAAAAGCTTGTGAACCCGCCGGCACTGCCAGTCAAGGCGCTAGGCCTACCCGCCCCCCAGGTACAGACATCACCGATGGACCTGTCAGTGCCCGCGACGAAACCACAGTCGATGATGGTGAATGTTCCTGCCAGCGGTGCTGTCCCAAGCTCCCATTCAAGCCAATCGATGTTGGCACATATCACTCCAAGTTCTTCTGAAGCCAGTGCATCTGGAGATGATACCCTGACGAGGATGACAGTGGATCTCCCGTTGGTGAAAGGAGGCCCGGTACCGTTGATGGTGAAGATGGCTGCGCAGAAGAACAGTGGGCCGGTGATACAGGTTTATCGGCAGGATGCGAAACAGTCGCCGAACGACAGTAATGACAGAGCGGTGAAATCCACTGGAAGAGGAGCAAAGAGAAACGACGGCGGCGGGTAAGCACGAAGAATTCACAATTTAAATTCGGGACGTTCAATCCCAAATTGATCATGTCTGTTCATTTCGACCTCTGTAATGAGGACGTTTCTCAATGAAGGACAGTAGCTGGCAGTCTAGAAGGTGTCCTTACAGAGGATTCAGTGTGCATCTGAGTAATGAAGTCCTTGAATTTTGAGAGAAGAGGCGCATGACTTTTCGCACAAATACCGGTAAAGCATATTAGGGAGGTTTAGAAATCAAATGATAAACGTAAACTTTACGAAAACGTTTTTTTTCATACTACACATTCACCAGATTTTATATTGCATTTTCGGTACGACAGTAACGTTGTCGTTAACGTTTACATTTATCGTGTGACTTCTAAACCTCCCTATTTTCAGGAAGCGCAAACGCAAAGACGACGGCAAACAGTCGAGCAAGCGGCGACCATCGGGCAGCTGGCCTTTCCCATTCGACCCGTACGGTGACTTATCCGACGACGAACAACATATAAGCGGTAAGAACAGTGCAAGTCCCCAGACGTGACGTTTTATTAGGCCTACAGCGAAATGTTTTGACAAAATTTCGTTTTACTTTCAGATGACCAGTCACCAACCCTGGCAGCACTGCCGGAATACCCCGACCGGTTCTACTTTAACCTTGGCCGAGCCGTCGCTCAATGCTGCATTAATGTACCCAAGCCAAACCGAGACAAGTAGGTTAACGCTGTGCTAGACATGGTTTAACACCCCTCAGACCAGGTTCCAAAAGTTGGTCATACTGGGATTTAGCAGTTGTGCTGGGAATGTTAAAGGGAGACTCTACTCATTGTAAACTTTTGAATTTTTATCAATCCATGGAGTCTGTTGCCATGAGTTGTGATGTCACTAATTGTCAATATTAGGCTGACGACCTTTACTGTAGTGAATGAGCTACTAATAAATAATACCGGTAGTGTGACTGCCTATAGGCCTATTCGTTGTACCTTCATAAATCCCTTGGGATGCAATAAAAATACATGTACTTAAAATGATGAATTTGCTGATTTTTAAAAAATATGACATGTTGCAGATATCAATGAATTTGAATGTATTAACGATATTTCAAAACTTCAAATTTTACACAATGAATGGAGTCTCCCTTTAAGTTTGGTTTCGTAAACCGCGGCGCGGAACTGGCGCTCGTTCGGCAAGATTCGCGAGTTTGACTACGGCTACCAAGCAGCGTCGGTGACCAATTCAGCCGTTGTAGTCAATTCGGGCTCAGCGTTTTCATGTCGGTCTACCTCATGCACTATTTCACCTGGCTTTTGCTTATTTTTTCAGATGGGAGCGGTACTTGAACAGTGTCACGCCCTCCTGTAGCCACGAGTCATCATGTGAATGCCCCCTCGAGCCATTCAAAGTCCCCAGCGACCAGGATTGTCCTCGACGCAAAAAGCAGACGGCAGCCAAAAAGAAGAAGAAAGCACCCACGAAGACCGTTAACAACAAGCCGGTCGTAGAGAACTTCTGTCCCTCGCTTGATACTTGTACCCCTCTTGACATCAACACCCTCTATCCCTGCCCAATCCTTCGCGACATTGATGCCGACGACGAAACGTTCGACTCGCTGCAGTTTCAGATTCGTCACGAGGAGGCGGACGAAGTCGAAAAACATCGAAAAAAGAAGAAAGATGGCGCTCACGGAAAAGGAAAAAGCGGGAAAACAAACGCCAAGAAAGTCCAGAAGCCGCAGACGAGCGATTCAAAGTCAACGATTGAAAGTTCCGGCAGTGACGAAAGTTTGCCACAAACAAGTGAAGAGTTCGAACCCGCGAACAACGTCTTGGACGACAGCCAACAGCTTGTCATTGACCTTGACCTTAACTCCTGTGCCGCGCAGGTCGAGGTCACGACCTTGTCTCTTCCAAGCAGAGACAACTCTGGGACGAATCTGCAGCTATCCGCAAGTGAGGAGAGGCATGTTCAGGCCATTGCCAAAATCAAAGGGCCATGAAGGGCTGAATGAAGAGGTGAAATGGAACTTGATGACGTCACTAGCTGGTGACACTTTTGTCTCATTGAGGAAGAGACAAAGGCAGCAGAAACTTTCTTTCAGCTAAAAACATGCCAAAGTTGCTCCACAACCAAGAGCAAACAGATTGTCTCGAGGGGTGCATATCAGCCGAAAATTTATTCGCCGATGTGAGTGGTCAGTGGAGGGAAGACTGGAGGAGCTCGGCCATTTTGGTCGAGTTTTCGTCAAATCGATGCAGAGGGTTCGAACGGTTAGGGCTCCATCGCCTTCTCGTCGACCTGTCATAGTCGCATCGGGTTAGAACGGATGAACGATATTCTTGGGGGCCGTCTCAAAATTGTTTTGGCCCACTTCATCTTTTTTGAAAAAATTGGCATCACTCTCACTCTTTTTTTACAGGAGAATGACTTTTTATATGCAGTCTTCAGAAAGGAATCTTGGTTAGTGTCTTCACATGTTTTTCTTTATCATTTTTCCATGCCTATACCATCCCTACATGGATGAAGCCAATGTCAAGTGCCCACTTCATCTTTTCAAGGGGGAGGGGGCAGGGAAAAGATGAAGTCACTTCGTCTTTTTTGGCATCAATGTAATTTTGAGACGGCCCCTTACATCACTGTGAGACCTTCCATCATTTTTACAGTCGTCTGCACGGCGGACGCCGACACAGATTTCATAGAAACCTGACGAATAGACTCAGGCAGTTCATTTGTGTTTTTATAATTTGTGAATAAAATCTGATAAATATCAACATATTTCATTTTCACTGATTCCTTTCTCCTAACGTTTGCATTGCGTTGCAAACAAAAAACGTCCGCTATGATTGACCAGAACACCACGTGACCCACAAAAGACAAGGTGAAACATTGAACCAACAAAGCAACGCAATAACCCACATTTCAACACAAATTCTCCGATCCCATGGTACAGACGACAAAAACTGGCCAGTCAGGGATGGTGATGGCCAAAAATGGCTTGACCAACATCCAAGCACGACAATGGCGGGCTCACATCCGGCGGGAGATGGAAGTTTTGGTTCCGCAGGAGCTTCAGAATATTTCAACACCCTTTTCCCATGTTTCCCGACCTGTTCTGGTACACACGCTTGGGCGAGATTGGTGTCATTCCGTTGGCATAACCTTCTACGATACAGACCAGGGTGCCACACATGAAAAATATATCGGCAAAATCCATCGGATGCTCCTGTTTTCCTCGAAGTGTGCGCCACACCCGCTGAGCGCAGACGAAAATACGCGTGTGTGACGTCATGGAGTAACTGCGCCTGCGCTCTCGTGATTTCGTGGCGCCTGGTTCAAATCTTACGGATGGCGAAGGCATGGACTTCTCTATTCAAAATTCACATTTTTACGAAAAATGAGCCTGAAATACCGTGAGGTAAGTTGCAGAAAGTTGAGAATAGATCTCTGGGTTTGTTCTGGCGACGGCAGGTACCGTGTTGTTTGTGTTTTGAGCTGAATTTATTGTGAATGGCTCGAACTAGTCGAAAGCGAAACTGATCCGACACGGGCGCCGCCATATTGATTTGCGTTGATAAAATCTTGTGTTTTTTGGCCTGCACAGTGCATGTCAATGGTCCATATGCATAAAGAAAAGCAAATGCTTTTTACTTGAAAATTGAAGCAATTACTTCCATCAGTATGCATAAAACCCAAAGTAAATGCTTTTGCTAAAAAAGCAGTTGCTAATAGAAAAAGCTGTTACTATTTACTTGTTCCTTTCTAGCAAATGCTAGAATTCATATGCATAATACTGAGCAATTCTCCAACTGTAGAACCTTTGGTAAACAAGCAAATGCTTGTCAAGTATAAGCATTTGCTTTGAAGTGGCAGTAAAAGATTATGCATATGAAACCAAGTAATTGCTTTTACTTTTACTTTTGGCTTCAAGCAACTGCTTTTACTTTTTGCTTTTGCTAGAAGTAAATGCTTCATTTTTATGCATATGGCCCAATGTAGGCCTGCCGCCGGGTAAACCTTGTTTTTCTGATTCTATTTATGTTCGGGGGTGGGTAGGCCTATACTAGCAATCGATTACAAGGTATTTCAATGAAGTTTCATCGCCGAAAAATTGTGCAGGATCTGGCGATGGTGCCGCGTGATGCACGTGGCTGCACGCACGTTGCGTCATGCAGTATGGCGATACAGTGTTTCTGCAAATCTGCAAAATAATGCTTGGATTGATTGTAGGTGTGAAAGGAATTAAAGTCCCCCTGGAATCAAAGTCCGGTATTATTGTTGACCGAGGGATTAGAAGTATGGCTAGAGAACATGTAGGCCCCTACAATCGAATATAACCTTACAATAGCGGGCTATATTGTTTGGCGGATATGCATTCCTAGGACGCTGACTCCTGTCACACCCGGCCTGTGTGAGAAGAATCTAATGCCCCCGTTTTCCTGCGGTCTATTGTTTGTCACAGGATTAAGGGTTTCGGTCTCTCTACAGGGTGGGGCAGAGAAAGTGCCCCTCGAACATCACATACGGAGCTGTACATTGGGTCCCACTATCCTGTACAAAGCTCAGCTGTTGCGTCCATCGGCGTCCAACGTTGAAGTCAGTTCACAAAATTGAATATGCAAATTAAGTGGGTTCCCGCCGTCCGATTTTGGCGGATTTTGGATATGATGTCCAAGGTGACCTAATAAAACATTTAAAGCAAAAAAACCTTCTGTTGCAATTTGTTCCCGGTTCGCCCAAATTTTCGCCTAAATTTACTGGACTATAAGGGTTTATTTAGCATATTTGATGTTACTTTTTCAATGGTAGAAATATTTTGTTAGCCTTTTGCCGGTGAAAATGACAGGCCAGCCGCGGCGTCAGGCCTTCACACGCTGGAATCGGTGACCAGGCAGCGACAAAATCTGGGCGACCGCCTACGAGACTGGTGGCGCGACTAGACATCAGCCAATCAGAAGCGCCAAATCTTGTCGCTTTGGCGGTCGGAAGCCACGTCGGCCGACAAATCGGTCAAAATTGTCGCTCGTGTGCGGTGCCCCTTATCAGTTTGGAGCAGTTCAAGTCCAAGTTCAAGTCCTTCCTACGCCCAAATGTCAGAGAATCATGGCGAACGTGCCACTTTTCAAGTATAGGCCTAGATGGCCTTCACCCTCGAATCCATGAAGCCAGCTTTCAGTATAAAATTTCCCAGGCTAAGTTATACTGAAACATTTGTTATTTGTTTCGTACACAGAAATGTTTTATTTCATCGCAAAGCAAGTGGTACACTCAATTATTCAGAGGTATCGGCTTAAAGGGACTAGGAAAATTTTTTCAAGCTTCGGTTATTACAAAATGCTAGTCTTTCATGATAAATTCCCACCGTCAATTCACTTTTTCAATTAAGTGTTAATTACTGGCACCCAGACAAATCAGTTATCACCACACCATGGAGCATTCACCACGTCACTGGGAACCTAATCAACACAATAGAGTACAAGCTCGCTCCATACAATACATACAGCGATGAGGTTCCCAGTGACGTGGTGAATACTCCATGGTGTGGTGATGACTGATTTGTCTGGGTGTCAGTAATTAACACTTAATTGAAAAAGTGAATTGACGGTGGGAATTTATCATGAAAGACTAGCATTTTGTAATAACCGAAGTTTGAAAAAATTTTCCTAGTCCCTTTAAACCAAAGTTCTCCCCCTTGAATACGGTTGAGTTTGAGGCCGCTGGGTTCGAGCGTCACAGGCAAGTGGCACTTGAATGGCTCATGTTATTTTTGAGAAACATGCTGTGATTGAAACGAATTTTACTTTTTCTCAGCAGATGTGCCCATATCGTCATTATTGGTGAAGTGAACTGACAAGAACTGAGATTTCCTGTTGGAACGGCCCTGCAATGTGCAGCCACCCGAATCTTACCCCGTACCCCCCCCCCCCCGTTTGTACCCGAAAAAGCACACATGGGGCCCTCGCGAGCATGCATTTTCTTGGTCTCGTGGGGATGGGGCGAAAAGAAAATTTGCTCAAAGAAGTACCCCCCTGAAGTCCTCACTGAAGACGTGGAAACTGGTAAGTAGGCTTAGATTTACAATTATTCCATTTTCACCTGGGTCTATATTCATAAACATATCAAAAAGTCAAAAATAGACGTGTGGAGTAAAGATATCAAAAAATGAATAAATATTAGGCTGGACTAAAAACCAGCCTAATATTTCTTCATAAACATGTACTTTAAGTCAAAGTGTGATAAGTGTCACAGGGATAAGTGTCACATAGACTTAAGTAGTTTTATGGGACTTGTACCCTGGGTAACATCTATCAGCGTTTCTGCGTGTGAATGTTCCCCGTCATTATACTGCCCCACTGAACTCATGGTCTCTAGCTGTCAGTTGTCACTACGTTGCCAACACAAAGAAGGGAGTTCACTGAAAACGGGGAACACTGACAGATGTTACACCGGAAATGACACTAAATACGTCAGTCGTTCGTCACTGCTCTTCACTGTATTTCAAGTTGTCTGTCCCATTTCTTGACACACATCAGGAACAGGTTTCTTTCAATAGCTCACTTTCGGTGAGAGGTCTCCCTAGTTCATTCACCATTAGATATTTGTATGATTTTTGTCAAAAATAAGGGTGATAAGCAACGCTACTTGTATAAACCACAGGCGGTCGTCTAGACGGGCACCAGTTTACTACAATGCCTACGCCCCTACCCATGCATGACGTCATGACGCCCTGCCCTGTACACACACAATTTTGTGTGTACAGGGCAGGGCGTCGCGAATTTTTTTTTCACATCTAAAAAATCCGCCATATTGGATCTGGAGAATCTCCGTGTCAATGGTAGAGACTAAAGAATAAGGTCCAGGGCATTTTCCCGGGAAATTCTATAAATAGCCTGGGGAACCCCTACGATGACGTCATATACATGGAATTCCTAGACTGCTGTACAAAATGGCCGCTGCCATACATGCTCAACTTGATCCCAATTCAATAGACTGGTACCCGGTCTTCTGGGCAGCTTTCAATCAGGACAGTGTTCGGTCTAAAGTCTGGCAACATCTATCTTTGACCCAATGGAATGCGGAAGCTAGGAAATTGATAGTTGGATTTTCCACGGACCTTTAATCACACCCGGCTATTGAATGACCGGTGGACAACGCGAACAATCGGGGAACGACCACAAGTGATCGACAGGCATGATTATAAACCGCAAAGCTCTGTCACATTACATGACTTCCGCATTCCATTAGGTCGAAGATAGATGTTGCCAGACTTTACCAATTCAACTGCTGTAGGCCTATATGATGAATACTTTGTGTCAAGACTGTGTTCATAAAGACTGTGTTGGTATTCCTTTGGACATCATTTTATCAGGGAGATATTGGGTGTGTCCAAAATGTGAAAGATAAAACTCAGAACTCTGATATTCGCTGATATTCGACTCGTGTCAAAATAATTACAGAGCTGTGTGACTTGTACCACAGGCCCTTGGAGAGTTAATCAGTGGAGTATTCCTCGTAAAATTGGGAGAAAGTGAGCATACAATGGCCAAATCTATACTATATTATAATATAGTATAGATTTGGCCATTGTATGCTCACTTTCTCCCAATTTTACGAGGAATACTCCACTGATTAACTCTCCAAGGGCCTGTGCTTGTACCGTACCTATTATGATGCAGATCTACAATAAAGTGTTGAAATATTGCTTTAAATAATTTTGTATCATGTTTTTTGCTTCTTTGATTGAGGTGTGTATATCACATCATGAGGTGGTGGTCCCCATAAAACGGTCTCATGGGAAACGTTATTGTTTGACATTCTATTTTCATGTTAAGAACCCCCCTATCCTACACCCCCACCCCAACAAAAACGTCTCATTGTTCATCATTCTAGAGTACAAGTCCATCACAACAAACCCACGTGCTCTTATCTATTTTTAACACGCGGAATTCCATGTATGACGTCATCGTAGGGGTCCCCAGGCTATTTATAGAAAATGCCCTGGACCTTATTCTTTAGTCTCTACCCGTGTCAATAGCCTCTGACGTCATTCCTTAGTTTGGCCGAGTGGTTAGAGCGTTGGACTATCAATCTGAAGATGGATATTTGAGTGGGTTCGAAACTCGCAAAATGCCGATGATTTTTTTTCATTTTTCGAATTGATTGTGTTTTATTTACTAATAATTCCTTTTATTTTATTTTCAGTGCAGGTTACCGCAATACATGTGTCACATATGACACCTCTCATCTTTTGTAGCAATCTATCACTGCTCACCACCAATTTACTTGATTGTAACGTTATAAGCCGAAGGCACCATGTTCTGACTGTGAAATGGTCTCAAAAACGTTTGGCAAGGTACACTCTTGTAGGAAAGTAAAAGGACAACAAGTTTTCCTAAATATTGCAAAAACCATTTGAGCTACAGCAATGGTATTTGCACCCAATCTATAGCAATATGTTGGGCATAGAACCATGCCCNATACAATACTGTCAATTAGACGTTTTTAAATGTGTTGGTGTCATAAGCATGATTGTACATGTAATTGTCTTATTACTTCTCATATCTGAAACTGCTTGGGCTATTGACTTGAAACTTGGTAGGCTACTACCCCATGTCAGGTGATCTATGACTTTTCGGTCCAATTCGATTCTCCGCTTGGCCACCACGTGGCCAAAACCAAAGCTCAAAGTCCAGTAACTCCTGTGCTTGATTTCACAAAGAATCTAGTTTAAGAAAAAACTTAAAGGGACTAGGAAAATTGTTTCTAACTTCGATTATGACAAAATGCTAGTTCATTCATGATAAATTCCCACCATCAATTAACTTTTTCAATAGTGTTAATTAGTGAGAGCCAGGTAAATCAGTCATCGCCTCAGCATGGAGCGGTCGCTATTTGAGCAATTGCTCAGCAGGTGCCTCCCATGGTCATTTGCCGCCGTCACTGGGAATCTAATCAATAGTGTCCCTGTATGTAATGCATTGGAGCAGTCATAACATTTTACTTCTTGTTCCGCTCAATCACCAACTGACCAACAAAAACGAGCTTATGCAGTGTTTGTGTCAAGAGCATGAATATCCCCTATGTGTGACAGTCGGCAATGTTATGTAATCTTTTCACGACATTCCTAATCTGTGCACATTTAGTCTCGTGCCACCAGACTCTGCAATTTTCAATTTTAGAGTCTGGGGCCGTATGCATAAAACATCTTAAGTGTAAAATTTCCCTTATCTTTTGTTTGGAACAATAGTTTAAAGGAAGTTTTACACTTAAGGGCCCGTATGCACCAACGTGGATAAACTTTAGATTAGGCTTAAACTAGGTTTAAGTATGGTTTAAAAAATTAATCCGCCTGCACCAACAAGGATTAACTTTTATCCGGTGTTTAAACCACAGATTATTCTAAACCAGCCAAGGGGTAGGTTTAAACTTGGATTAAGACATTTTTGAAGAAGTGACTGAAGTGACAAGATGGACTGGATCAACGCTTTGACAATTTTCAACGGCCAGAACGGCTGATTTGAGATAGAAGCAATCCGATGGAGGAGTTTAGAGATGGTGATTTCCACAAAAGATACCGCTTCACCAAGGAGAACCTCTTGATAATTTTGGATTGGATGGAAGAAGAGCCCAGCTCCAACAGGAACGCTGCCGTTTCACCAATTAACACGCTTTTACTCACGCTACGATTTTACGCCACAGGTCATTTCCAGATGACAGATTGTGATCTCGCAGGTGTTCACCAGATTACAGTCAGNCCTAAACCATAGTTTGGAGTAAACCATGGTTTAGGATTTGCACTTTTACTGCGAACACAAGTTTTTTTGAAAACAGAGAATGCTGAAAAGCACGGTTTCGGATTCCTAAACCATGGTTTAGGCCTAAACCATAGTTTAGGACCCCTAAACCATGGTTTAGTCCGATTGGCAGTTTTGCAAACCGTGTTTTACTGTGAACACAAGTTTTTTGAAAACAGAGAATGCTGTAAACCACAGTTTTGGATTCCTAAACCATGGTTCAGGCCTAAACCATAGTTTAGGACCCCTAAACCATGGTTTAGACCGATTGACACTTTTGCAAACCGTGTTTTACTGTGAACACAAGTTTTTTGAAAACAGAGAATGCTGTAAACCACAGTTTTGGATTCCTAAACCATAGTTTAGGCTAAACCATAGTTTAGGGCCCCTAAACCATGGTTTACTCGAAACCATGGTTTACGATCGTAAACTATGGTTTAGGCCTCCCGAAATGGACGTTTTTCTCCAAACCATGGTTTACGGTGTCTAAACTATAGTTTAGGACCCTGAACCATAGTTTAGGGTCCTAAACCATGGTTTAGGGATTGTAAACCATGGTTTAGGCCGGAATGGACATTCGGCTTGCCATAGTCTACTGCACTTTTTATAGCAGAATCTCCTCTTAATATACTTACCTGAAATTCCAATGAAAGACACTATAAATTGACTTGACAACACAAATTGCGGCGATTCACCTCACTAATTTTAACGCTTCAAGTTCTCCGAGCGCCGCCATATTCCCCCTGCAGCCTACGTCACCAAATTTTGAAACCAGCCAATCAGCGAGGCTGTCGTTACAATGAGGATTACAATGTCGTTACAATGAGGTCGTTACAATGAGGATTGCGTTCTGTGCCAGACCCTCGATCTGACGACCTAGACTGGTCCCCTGTCGTATCGCTCCGTTCCTCCACTACTACGACAGGTCGCGGCCGCCATGTTGGGCCGGAATTCCGGGACACGTATGCAAATGAGCAATACAGACTTCTACGTTGCGGGAGTCTAAAAATAGATGATGAGCACATGGCGCGACCGTTGACCAATCACAGTTGACCAATCACATGCCGAGTTGGCGTTCGCAAGGCCTGTCGTAGTATTGTCAGCGAGAACTACGACAGNAACTAAATCATGACTATGAGCAGAGGGGGGTACCTGGGACACCCTAATTGGGTTGGTGTAACCAAGAAATTTTAGCTGTTATTGATTGATCTCGACGACCTTTATCAACTACCAGGGAGCTTGAAACAATTTTCCTAGTCCCTTTAAATCTGAAATGAAGTCATCGGATTTGCTGGAACTTGGTCACATCAAGATTCTTTGTGAAACTGGGCCCTGAACTGTATGGATTGTCTCCAAATTTTTATCAGGTGCATCTAACATGTCTAATGAGGATACATCACCTTGAAACATTTCGATTCAACATTTGTTATTTGTTTTTCTGGTAGGTTCACCCAGGTGAGTACACATGGTCCGTGGACCATTTCATTTCAATGTGTGCTGAAGACTACGTAACTGCTTGGGCTATTGACTTGAAACTTGGTACATATACACCAGTATGTCAGGTGACCTATGACATCATTTTTCGGTCCAATTCGATTCTCCGATTGGCCACCAGGTGGCCAAAACCAAAGTTCAAAGTCCAGTAACTCCTCAACTCTAAAGGCCCATTTACACTTGGCGAACTTTTTTTTGGCAACCTGCAATCTGTAGCAGCAACCTGTTCCATTTACAAATAGCAAACTAATGCAACTTGAGGTTGCTATATGTTGCGGGTTGCTGGTGTCGAGTTTCGAAGTTTGCTGGGGGTTGCTCTGCAAAGTTGCAACGTGTAGGCCTAACTGGGTTGTTTCCAAATTTTTATCAGGTGCATCTAATGAGGATACATGACCCTGGAACATTTCGATGTCACATTTGTCATTTTGGCAAGGTGGAATGATGCAGTTGAATTGCAGTGGATTGATTTTTTGTCATCAATGCTGACAATAGGACCAATATTGTTTTAGAAAAAAGTACAATCAAGAAATTGTTGATAGTATACAACTATGTTTATTGAAAATTGCACTCGCTCACATAAAAAATAACATGGATTTGATTTGTATGAGTGTAATTAATAAAGTACAGTAGTCCATCTTTTATGAGTCTTGTTGTCTTTTGCTCATTGTGAGACAGCTACATAACATGTTTGTGGGCCTACACACACACTGAAGTTGTCCTTGTCAACTCGAACTACGTGTAGGCACTATGTACATGTTGATCTACATACTGAAATAAGAATCATGTTTTCAGACTGTAGGACATTTGGACAAATCATTCATGGACATGCTCATTTCTGCAGCTATAAAGATGTAGGGCCGAATTCACCAAGGGGATCAACATGCGATTAAGACATAGACACATGTAACTTCTTCATTTTTTTTCAGATCACAACTGACATACCTGAATTCGTGCAAGTTACACACAACCTACAAGAAGTACGGTATGTTTGGCGCAACTTACTCAGGGTCTTGTATCCCCGTACTGGTAACTAGCACGTAATTACCAGGGCAGCATTGTTATAATTCGTAAAGCCGTTTGGATGTCAGTTGTGATCTGTACTGTACTTTACTTTACCTGTAAGTAATACGTATTAATACAGGATACATATACAGTAAACCTCGCCCTACCTAAGTCGACACTTTCGGGACCGAAGATTTTCTGTCGAATTAGAAATATGATGAGTAGTGGTAAGTCGTCATGATGACGACTTACGCATTACTCGTCATTATGACGACTTGAAGGTGTAAGTCGGCTTAACGACGACTTATCCTTGTGGGGAATCACGTGATTTGCATCCACAACAATCCAACCAAGCACGCCAAG
>NMRB01002630.1:76671-88327 GCA_002633025.1 Notospermus geniculatus | reverse complement strand
CCCCCCCCCCTCGCTCCAACACTACAGTGCCAAAAAGCTTGAAGTTCTGGCGGTTTTAGGCATATAGGCCTAGTGATAGACTGAATCTTACCTCTGGGGTGGCTTGATGCCCTGTTTTTTTCTTCGCGGCGAATTCATTTCTTGAATTACCAACGACAGCAGAAGACTGGAGCTCAAAACACTTGCACACGCGACCACGTTGGATGCAGATCTAATCAAGCTTACATTGCTAATGGTGAGTAAACTATCCCCAATTAGCCTGGCAGCGGGACAGCTGTCTTCTTACATAACCTCAGATTACGTAATCATTGGCCTACTTCTTATCTTTTATTTCAGCCAGGGCTTCATGATCAGGGCTTCATCTTTTCTTTGAATGTGTGTATTAATTATGTGATGTAGGTCATTTGATCATGGAGAGCCAACATGAATGCAGTGTGAGCAGTCCCTTCTGCAGGATTTTTTGCTTTGTCATCAGTGATGGTGATCGCAAGAAACAAGGTAGGCCAAACAGTAACAGTCAGTTCCGTTGACTCATGTTTGAAATCAGCTTGCTTTGACTGGGAATGAGATCAAACAAAAAATATCAGGACCTGATTTCTTCAGAACAAGTGACCGAATTGCATGCGTTTGGTGAACCGGGCGGTTAACTTCTCTTCGATTCATAGGTTAATTTTCTTGAACACAGTTCGTCCCGTCATTTGATGAAGGCCTCATAGTGGAATTCATGAAAATTTATGCGGCACACTCATTGACAGTTCGAGCCCAATATGCTGGTCACGCCCTATTGAAAAATACAGTTTTCGTTACAGTGCCAGTCGATCCCCAACCCGCCGAAATCAACACTTGTCAGCCCGAGAAAACTTCTGTGGGGACACAGACAGTTCTTCAAGGACTCGATTTCACAATACTTGTGAGACATGACGCTCATGATGATTGGTATGGATGGGCGGAAGCATGTGATACAACCGAAAGCTGGTGGAGGCGTGGCAGTTCCGAAATGACGGCATCAACCCAGACAATGCATTCTGGAGAGATTCATGCCCTCATCTCGGACAAGAATATCTGCACTCAATAAAGGTAGGTAGGCCTATAGGCATTAAGTTTTTACTTGTCTACACAAAGCAAAATAGGCCTCCTCCCCGTTAGGCCTATGGTTTTCAGTTAACAAATATTGTTAACACTAGTGTGAAAAAATGAACAACAGTTTATTTGCATGACATTTATTAACTGCTCTAAGTCAGGCGTCTTCCTTTATCAGTACCGGTACTGTGACCCGCTGTTTTTTTTCTTTCAAAAGCACGTTTAGGCCTAGGCCTATGCTGTTTTTTCCTGATCACATGAGCACAGTAGACTGCAGTGCGCATATCATGCATATCATAGCCTACAAATGCATCTCATCCTAATGTTTGGGCCCTCTTCTTTTCTTTTCAGGATCTCTACGTGATGTGGGATGACCAATGACGGGCTGAAATGATATGATATGATTATGATATGGAACATATATCCCGCTGTAGCCCAAATAATTTTGTAAATAAAATTTAGTGAAATATACTGAATTGTTAATTTTTTGTCAAGTTTCATATTAGGCCTACCCCCTGCATCTTGGGACATGATCTGTTTATTGATCAACGGTCACTGTGAGACAGAAGGAATGCGCTTGTCCCGGCACTTGTACCTGCATCAAAGCCCGCCAAAAACATTTCTCACTGCCGCTGTAATATCTGCCGCGACAACCACAACAGCGTCGTCAAATCCAACGACGAAGTGAAGTGATCAATTTCGTGTACCACGGCAGCAGTGGAGGTGAGGCGACGACCACAACGGTCCGCGTCATCGTCGTTGGTTTTAGCGACGCGTCGCTAATTCCAACGACGTCGCTAGTTCTAGCGTTCGTCTCTAACCTGGTAACAGGGGCGAACATCCACAGTAATATGTGCAACAATTTTTCTTCCTGCTCTGGCGCCGACTTGACGCTGTATGGGAGGACGTTTTGCATGACATCATGACCAATGAATGCGCNCTCCTCACTCTTCACTCGTCACTCCTCACTCTTCTCCTCTCTTCACTATTCACTCCTCTCCTCAATCTGAACCATCTCACTTTGCTTATACTATGGTGTCTGTCTGTCTGTGTGTCTGCGTGCGTGTCTGTTCAGTTTGTCACACCCGTAACATTGTTCCTGCAAAAGCTACAGACCTTGAAATGTGGCCTACCCCGAGGTAACATGACCTGAGCTACAAGATGGAACAAGAATAGGACATCGGAGCGATGTCAATGGTTTCCGATGAGAAGTTTACTACTCTAGGGCTAGTTAACTGTGACCTTGACCTCTGACCTTGAGAAGTATTGCGGAACTGGAACACGATCCCTGATTAAACCTGTCGGGGATGGTTAATTCAGGCTTCTAATTCGTTTTTTCCTGGAATTCCGAGGAGATTTGCGCTTTAGAACTGTTTGACCTTGACCTCTAACCTTCAAGGTCATTGCGTAATCTGAAAGCTCATCCTTTGAAATAATGGACGATCGGTACAGCTGCAGGTGAGCACATTTAGTACTTACAACATTCCCGATGCTGGCATGACTGCCAGCAGTACCCACGAAGCTCTGGAACAGCACTTTGGGGCCAGATTTTACCGTCAAACCAATCCATATTTTTGCATGTTCCATGTTTTCTGGCATTTTTATCCATGCGACGCGGTTTGTCCATTTATTCCAAACACTAAGTTTTTGCTTTACAATCTGAAACTCTAGAAAAGTCTTTTCTAGAGTTTCAGATTGTAAAATTCCACTTGAAAAAGACCGCGGTTGGGGTCGAAAATTCGTGAATTCTGGAGATCATAATCACCGGTTACAATGGTGAACCTATCCTTACGTTTTCCTTCGTTCACTTTAGTCCTTTACCTAGTAGGTATCTACCGAAAGTGTCCGTAAACGTAGACGTGTATTCCGTCCATGACAATATGGTAGATAATACGTGATTGGTCAACCATACGTTCATAGTATGAAAGGTGGGCGGGCTAGAGTATTTATGATGTTTGAATGGTTGAATAGAAATTGATGACGAAACATCAATCACCAGCCAATAGTGGCAATTAGGTTGTGTTTTCCATGCAGGCATTCATTCAGGGCGAGTTTTTCCCGTCAGATAAGCCGAGTGTTCAGCATGGATAGGTTTCGGCTTGCTTTGCGTCTTCCGCCACCTTTACCTCCGCCACCACCACCACTGATTGTGAATATGTTTCCGGCCGCGCCACCTCTCCCTCCTCCCCCAGCAGTCCCACGATTCGAGGAAATCATCACGACCAGGGTGAACGATCCTTATGAAGGGAGAGATGTTTTTTCCACTCTCGTGTCTCATGAGGTTGATTTTTGGCGAATGACCGGGGAGACTGTTGAATCATTTCGTCAAGTTGTCGAGGACATTCGCCCTCTTATTGAGAATACGACCGGGCGACCACATAANAATACGACCGGGCGACCACATAAATTGTCTGTCGAAAATCGGCTGCTACTCGTTTACTACTGGCTGAAGAAGTATCCAGATATTGTCGAAATATCAACAATGTTTGACATAAGCGGAAATTCGATCAGTAGAGAGCTTCGTCGGATGGTTGATGTGCTATGGAATTACTTCCAAGGTTGCATTTCTTGGCCAACTGATGACCACTGGCAGCAGCTCCGTGGAGTCTGGGAGACAATACCTAATGCTGTTGGGGCTATCGATGGAACAGTCCACACTATCGAGATGCCGGAAGAGGATCCACATATCTTCTACAGTGGCCACACCCACCGCTATTGTATTAGTACGCAGATTATCATCGACAACAATAGGAACATCAGGCACGTCCATGTAAGTATGACTGTATTCAATTTATCATTCTCAAGAACATTTTGTGGAATACCCCTCGGTGATTCTCGATATACATTGTATCTGTCAGAAATATATTACTCGCATATTTCTGATTGTATGTTAATTCATCTATCATCTCCGGAGCTGTGTAGGTCATGGTATCTTCTTGTTTAGGTGTAGCTCTTAGGCAAATAAATGTTCTGTTTCTGGTTTCATGATCAGAACCTGATGCGGTTTTATTATTTTTTTACAATTTTTTAAATTCCATAATGTGTATTGTATTTCTCTGGTATTGTATTTCTCTGATGGAGGCCTTTAAAGGTTTGAAGTTGATACTGCTGTTGTCTATCGGTCACACCATTTTGGAAGTAGATAGAAATGATAAAGCAATGGTTTCCAGCGACTCGCTTGTTGTAACCTAATTTGTTCACACCAGATGGCGCGGGGTCTAAAGAAATCGCAATATTTCGTTCAAATTAAGGCATAAAAATCTCTTGACTCGCAGGGGGAAGAGCTGACGCGTCAAGTCGCACCTATTCCATCTGACAACAATATGCCAACATTTCACAGAATGGGGAGCATTTAAAAATATTACACCGGCCAAAACCGTTTCCATTGCAGTTTTCGTTTAAAAAGGCGAATCGCAAACCGTGAGTTTGATACCATGCGGAAGTTATTAATCATGCCTTTCGATTACATGTGCATGTATTTATATCATCCGTATCTTCATTCTAGTCTGGATTCTTGGGCCGCTCTACCGATGCTCGCCAGTACAGACTGATTGCGCCTGTTGGTCCAGGAAGACAGCTTTCCCTCCCTGACGACTGCTACATCTTGGCTGACAAGATTTATCCCAACGAGAAACCATTATTGACTGCATGGAAGTCGAATGAGCTCGGAGCAGGACTGCAGCGAGAGAGGCGTCGTTTATTCAACATCGAACCTGCACACCATCGGGTACACGTCGAACACGTTATTAGGACAGTGAAAGAATATAGAATACTCCAGGAAAGATTCCGCCATCCAAGGGAGCAGCTTACCAAAGTTGTGGATCTATGTACCTGCCTTGCAAACCGCCATGTTTGTTTCATTCAAGAGATAAGATAAACCCGAAATTGTTCGAAGAATGGGCCTAGTCTTGTTACAGCATACATGTAATCAAGACAGTACACGATGGTAATAAATCAGTAATAGATGGAGAATTAAGTTCGGTATAAATCAACGTTTAATAGAATTAAAAGATAACACAACAACGCCGTGCGAAGCTCGCACTAGATGCATACATCCATATGTCATCAAATTACGGCACTGTAATGGAAAATAAAACAACAAAGCATAAAACAATCATTGTTCTCTTGTCAAGTTGTAGGCCTATTCTGGACCCCGAAGTGGCGACGTCATCAGATTAAAGTCAAAATAATGAGGACCCTACCCACTGCCTCAATAGGTGTCACTAGTGGCTAAAACTATTGAATTGAAAGGGACATTTATGTCCTGATCAATTTCCCACACAAAAGGCATCCATTGTATAGGACCTAGATAACTATGTGCTGCCCTCTATCGTAGTTAGACCCCCCTATGTTCCCCATGGTGAAGTCACAGTTCATTCTTCTGGGTCCTCACCCATCAAGACAGCTCGTTGCAAGTGAATGAGTTCTCGTGCCTCATTCAACACTTCGGCATACCGCTCTTGGTTGCGGCGAGCCAACTCCCACAAGGGTTGCCGCCTCTGCCTCCTGTCGTGGGCCGCGTCCTCATCTGCGTGACCTGGCTCTTCAGCATCCGGCACTTCCACATTCTCGGCGACAGGTTCCGGATGAGCGTCAGGCGCGTCTTCGTCAGCTGCTGGCTGCGCCAATGCGTCCGGCTCAAGGACGGGTCCTGGGGCATCAGGTGCGTCTGGCTCAGGGGCGGGTCCTGGGGTATCATCTACTGCAGGTGCGTCTGGCTCAGGGGCGGGTCCTGGGGCATCATCTGCTGCAGGTGCGTCTGGCTCCAGGTCAGGGCCCGGCAAGTTGAAGAAAATATCAATCGGGTTCGGTTGTTGTTCCATCCGAATTCTGATTGGTCTGTTCTGCATTGGTTGCTGTGGCTCCGGATTTGGCTCCCTCCATCTGGCGGTTGGTTCGGCGGCATAACGCATTTCTCGCTGTCTCTCTTCAACGCCACTGAAATGGAAATTGAATTACATTAGACTGGTCCCCTGTTGTAGTGCGTGCGTTGACTTCACCACATGCATCTTGACATCCGAGAGCCAACTCGGCATGTGATTGGTCAACCAGTGGTCATCAACGGTCCCGCCATGAGCTCATCATCTATTTTTAGACTCCCGCAACGTTACGAGCGTTTATTGCTCATTTGCATACGTGTGTCAGAATTCCGGCAAACATGGCGGACGCGGCCTGTCGTAGTAGTGGAGGAACGGAGCGGTACGACGGGACCAGTCTAGAATTACAACCCGTCCTGCGGTTTTTGACGACAGGTCGGCTCTGCAAGCGGTTGACCGAAACGACGTCATTGACGTCATGATAGGTGCTGACGTTGCGTTATGAAAAAATTCCTGTACATTTTTCTACAGGAAAAATGACACAAAAAGATGTTACTTTCATCGCCATAGTATCTCTTCATATCATTTTAAGAAAAAAAGAAATGAGATTAAAAGAAAATTTCATCTGCTACAAGATGATGTAAGTTTTACTGTCGGGCGACCAACACAAATGGTTTATTTTCACGCCAGAAATAAATGGAAATAATGTCAGAAAAAAGACACTTTGGTACAACCGCTCGCAGCGCCACGTCGTGACGTTAGTGTGCGGGTTTCTCATTGTGCTCTTTTTACTCTTTATATGCTTTGTTCTGCTGGTGAGGCGCCGGTGAGGCGTAAGCATGGTAAGCGAGGTTAAACAGGAATTTTCGGACAAAATCTTGGCTGTCGATGAGAAGCGTTCATGATTGTGGCCATATCTGCTATAGGCCTACATATCGGCAAAAATTGATAAGAATAAAGAGAGGAAAAAATAACAACTCTCATTTTAGGAATATCATGACTTCTTGGAATAAAACCTCTTCTTTAAAACGGCTTATGATACTTAACGAAATAACGAAATGACAACGAAATAACGAAGTGTACGTATTGACCTAGGGAGATATCATTTCACTTGAGCCCAGCATGAGTGTATTACTTTGCTAACAGGCGAAATCAGCGAGTGTGCAGTGAGACATGTCGGTTGTCAAACTAAATTAGGCCTACCTCAGCAGGAAGACAAACAATCCATAAACCATAATCTTTTGCGGTCAGCCACCTCAGCCTCCACAGGACAATTGTTCCATCCTAGGAGGTGACGTATTTTAGCAGACGATAAATTCATCAGTGTCTTCTCTGCCATGTCTTGTTTTCCTTGCATTCCATCATGTATAAGGTCTCTTTGGTATGTTTATATGATTGCATATTAAAGGGTGATATTATAATTTTGAGAATGAAATAGATGATAAGTTGGTGAGCTTAGGTTCGTTCAGAAAGTAATGAGAAATATCACTAAAAATATTGAAATCCTGAGGTTCTGTAACCAAAAATACTTTGTCAATAATCTTATGGAATTTTCTCAGATCTATGGTGAAAATAAGTGCTTGCACTTTTTGCATGAGTGTACATAGGCCTAATGTCTACATGCCCCCCCCTCCATTGACTCACACAATCTGGCCCCCAGTTTCCTCTTTTGAACAACTGCCTGCCTGGTTATATGTTTTAGGCCTATCATAAACATTTGTTTGTACTCCTGACCAGTCAGTGTAATTAGTCTAGCAGGTTGACGGCTACTTAGTGGGATATGACACATGAAACCGACAACAACGGTGTCTGAAGTTCCTGGAATTCTTGTCAAAAAGTACCTCGGAGTTTAGGTGACAGCAGTCATAAGTGGATCCGTTTTATGACAAAGGTCACCCAATGACCCTTGAAAGAAAAGGAGTTTTTATGCCCTATGAAATGTATATTCCCCATGAAATGAATGCTCCCGACAAGGTGAATATCACAGGAAAATGCAACCTTGTTCCGTCAGTACAGAAAAACAATATGTAGGTCAATGGTATACATCGTGTGAGGCGGCCTTATTCGGGACGAGATTGGCATTTCGTCATTTCGTTATTTCGTCATTTCGTCATTTCGTTAAGTATAATAAGCCCTTTAAAACCGCTCGTCCAATTAGATTCAAATAAAAAGCATACTGTAGAGTTTATCATTTTCTATAGAATTTGGAATAATCTGTATTGATGCGGGACGTGGCATGATGTCTGGTGAAAGCACAAGGTCAAGTAGTCAAATATCGAGCATGAGAAGTTCAAACTGGTAGCAATTGGTCCGCAGTCATTTGGGCTTCCGAAACTAATTTTATGAAAGGAAACAGAACTGCAGACAGTGTCCTTGAATGCGTCTTGCTATGGATTAAAAGAATGGCGCCCAAATACAGCCTTACTATCAAGGAATGACAATTTGACTGGTGCCGACTCTGTTGCATCGGGTGGTGCCATTATCTGCATCTACGATAATCACCTTTCGACTTGCATCTTTATACCGACACCAGACATTATTCTATAGGACATTGACATAGATATGGAATTCATTTCATTTTTATCATGCCGTTTTTTAGGGATATTGTACTTACTCGGCAATCTCCCTTGTTATGTATTCCCGGACACGCCTCCTTAACTGGCGGTCACCCCGGTCCCTGTATTTTGCTCTTGTTCTTTCATTTAATTGTGCAGTATGACGCTTCATATAGGCAACAATCTGAACATAGTTGTCACGGTGGAGGCGATGCGCCTCCCGCAGGAGTCTCCTTTCCTCCACGGCCACGCCAACACGTCCTTCTCCACGAGCGGCCATCATGAACTCTACCTCTTTTAGTCGATGTATTCACGTGGGGGATATTTATTTCCAAAGAAAATTACCCTGATTTTAAACCAGTAATGAAGCTGTTATCAAAACGCGCAAACAAGCCTCCTTGATCAATACACTGCGTCTTACACATGACCAGTATTAGGCGGTGAAGTAGTTTGTCCACGCCAATAACAGCGTTAATCCCTTTTCTTCCGTATGAGACACGGCCAGGTCCAATCAGAAATTACACTTTATGGAGGACAAAACAGGGTGCGATTAACTCATTTTAGCATTGTCTGGGTGATAGGGACTGTATGACCAATCACAGCCGAAGTGACACTGCTGGACGTAACATACGTTCATCATTAGTTTGCGTTCAAGAGTTTTGGTAGATACCTAATGGGACCTAGATTCCCAGAGTCATATTATAAGATGGGACCTTTATTTCTACCGGACTAGCATTTCTTTCACAGCAGTGGAAGAAACACTTGTCCTACCAAAACAGGTCCTAAATAATGGAACGATCAATTAATATAGGCCTATGGTCATGGAACACAAAAGAGTAACTAAAAGTAGCGCGAAAAATCCCGATTATGGCAGCTCTCCTCGTTAGCGCATTGGTAAGGCATGGGATTAGTAATCTGGAGGTTGCGGGTTCGAATCTCGACAGGCGCTATATTTTTACTTTTTTTTTCAAGTCGTTCAATAAAGTTTTGGTTTCACCGACGTGTTTGTTACCAGGTACTCAAGATTCTATGCGTCCGCGTGAGGCTTTCTGAATGGCCCTGATGAAAGTCGTGTCATTTGTGGTCAGTAAGCCTGTATTAAGGGACCAATTTCTTTGACCAAGGACCATTATCAGTCAGTATGAAAGAGATTTTACCACGCAAGAAGAATTCGAAGAACAGCCAAGAACAATTTTAAGGTAAGTACACGTTCAAAAGTTGGTTCTCATGTCGTCCTCCATCTAACTTAATGGATATTAATTCCTAGGAAAACATATCCGCCAGACTTCTATTAAGATAACTGTAGTCCCAGGGACCTCCAATCCTAGTATCTGTAGTCTTCGGGACCTATATTCCTAAAAAGGCTGATCCGTCAGACATCCATTTCGGGAACTGCAGTCCCAAGGACCTCTAATCCTACTATCATTAGTCTGGGGACCTATATCCCTAGGAATACAAGTCCACCGGACATGTACACTCATGGCCAAAAGTAAATGGACAGCAGTTTATCTTGAATATCTCCAAACCAATGGGGTGAAGAAAATTGAATCCGACATATGTAGTGGCAAATTTTCCTGGCTATCTAATGGTATCAGCGTCGAAAAAATCCGCTGAAAACCGCATTGGACAGAAGGAATTTTGTAAAGGTATGTTTTTTGCTACTTTTTTATTTGCATGATTTCATTCAAAATTTTTATATCACTGTGTTCTACTCATCGAGGCCTTTCAAAACATATCCTGAAATTTCAAATATTCCATGTAGAAATGTGATTTTGGGGCACTTTTATCCAAATATTTTTGGCCACGCGTGCAACACCTTTGACACAGGCCTCTGCACTATTGTGAGTTGTGGTGGTGAATGAAAACTAAGTATTGTCATTTCTCGTTCACAATGAATAAAGAAACCAAGTTGTGGCTGAAGGTCACGTTTGTCATGCAGGGTCAATTTCCATAACAGGCTGCGTCAATTCAGTGGATTCCTGATAGTTGACCAATTCACAGCCTGTTGGCACCCCGTCAATCCCACAAACTATTCAATGGTCATTGATTTTTATCTACCGCTATGACCATTGGGTTCAAGGGGCTCTGTCAAAGGTGTTGCAAGCATGGCCAACATAATTTTGATAAAAGTGCCCCAAAATCACATTTCTACACGGAATATTTGAAATTCCAGGATATATTATGAAAGGTCTCGATAAGTAGAACACAGTGATATAAAAATTTTGAATGAAATCATGCAAATAAAAAAGTAGCAAAAAACATACCTTTACAAAATTCCTTCTGTCAAATCCGATTTTCAGCGGATTTTTTCGACGCTGATACCATTAGATAGCCAGGAAAATTTACTACTACATATGTCAGATTCAATTTTCTCCACCCCATTGGTCTGGAGATATTCAAGATAAACTGCTGTCCATTTACTTTTGGCCATGAGTGTACATCGGAAACTGTAGTCCAAAACGTAAGTCATTTGCCATATTTAAACAGCTTTAACCTTTTATTTCTGTACTTTCAGATCGAGACCATGCCATGGTTGGGTCCGTATATGATCAGAGGCAAGGCGAAAAGTGGTGCCTATCTTCTGGAAACCGGGGAAGAACAGCATCTCAAGTCGGCCATCAGTGGGTGCAATTTAAAACTGTGGAACGAACCAAATAAGAAACAAAAACAGCCCACAATGTAAAGTACTGTACATATTGCATAATAAAGCCATTTTGATACAGAAATTAAGGTAGTTATGCTCAGTAGCTGGGGCTTCTATTTCTTAACTGTCGGAAGTCCCAGTGGGGCATGTATTCTTTTGGGTAAGACTTCAAATCCTAAGGTTCCCATGTCCGCGGGACACCTTTTCCTAGGAATGCTTGTCCTAGGACAAGCATTCCTAGGGCTACCAAGGACTAGCTTTCCCAGGAGTTAGAGTCCTACGGGACTTGCATAATTCCCCGGGCGTATTTTCCTTTCACATCGGAACATCAGGGTTTGGTTTACCCAGAACAGTATAAACAGAATCAGACCATTTGTCTGCTAATTTCTGCCGACCACGAAGATCAACTTGACGTACTAATACTGCATCACCTGGATTTAAGGAAGCGGCTCGAGCTTTCAAGTCGTGTTGTCACGGGTTCGAATAAACGATGGACGACGATCCGATATTTATACTTGATCTTATATATTCATATATGGCACGAAACACGGCACGGAACT
>NMRB01002630.1:47715-69876 GCA_002633025.1 Notospermus geniculatus | reverse complement strand
TTCATTCCAGTTCCGATTGGCGCGAGGTTTATCAACGATAGCTCCGCAACGCCGGGGCCGATTTTGATGAAACATACGTCAATCGACTTATCTTTCTTGCCGGTATCTTATTGCTGCCTCATATTCGCAAACATTTTCCTTTTCTCTTTACAGAATGTCTGAAACGAATGCACAAAAAGATCCATCTTGATATTAAGTGTCCTAGGACTTGATGCTGTTAGAAAGTAATTTGCCAAAGAAGCAACACATGAGAGACTGTCACAATCATACCATAATCACAACTTCCTCCAAGGTGATTTCTGTAATATTTCAAGTCTCAGGACACAATGAAAGGGACCAATGACAATGTATGTGATTTACAGTATCGGCACATATCACATGTATCTAGCTCCACCATCCTTGATGCCCGAAAATGAAGACATCATCTCCAAACATTGTTCGCAAACTAAACCTTCTTCGACTGCACCAGCTATTGCATTGTATATGTACTTTCGGTCAACATCAGTCGTGATGGATACAGGAGCACCAGCAGTTATGCCACAACATATACTAGTGTGTTCGAATATGACCTATATTTGTTGTACAGTTTGATTATGAACAAAATAAAACATTTCGGCTTTCAATTAAATGTGCATCTTACTGAGCTTTCTTCTAATGTTTAAAACATTCTGGCTTTCAATTAAATGTGCATCTTTACTGAGATTTGTAATTCTAATGTTACAAATCTATGACACCTTGATCCTCTCTATAATTGTAATTCTAATGTTACAAATCTATGACACCTTGATCCTCTCTATAACTAGTCTCGTGCCACCAGACTCTTGCAATTTCCAAAAATTTTCCACTGACAACCTCGGAGTATGACCGAGGGGCTGGTTGCGCGAGACTATATAACCTTGCCCATCGACCGAACTTTCTACATTGCCACTCAGTAATTCTCGATCAGTCAACTTTCCCTAATTTCTAAGGGCGGTCTTCAAATTGGCTCAGAAGCCAATTTCTAGTGGTAATCATTATTATAACACTAAGGAACAAAGACAGAAAAAACACTTTTTGGAACAAACACATCTTCAACAAACTGAACCAATTTCAAGCACTTCACATAGGGGTAATCATTATTATAACACTAAGGAACAAAGACAGAAAAAAACACATCTTCATCATATTGAAGAATTTCCAAGCACTTCAGATGATCATAATGATGACAGTCAACAACAGAAACACGAACAAGTAAATGAACAGACAAAGCCAATTCCTAGCACTTCTCAAAATCATTGTGGAGATTGGCAGGAACAAAGACAGGACAACGACATGAAGGAAGATAACAATGAAGATGATGATGAGGATGATGATAACTTCAGCGAGGTAGACGAGGCGGAACGAATGTCAGGAAATATGGATACAATGTTGGATTCTGCTGAAAGGGGCTGGAAGGTGAAAAATCAAAAAGTCATGCACTTCTGCGCCCGTAAGTCATACAGACTTCAAACTTGCAGGGATGATACATCATAGGATGGAGACATCACTTTTGGGTAACATGGAATAATTGCATGGGTATGACCTAATTAAATTAAACAATGGATTTTTCAGCTGCAGAAAAATCAGTGAAAATGATGTTATATTTTGGCAAGAACGGGTAGGCTGTTTAAGCAGGGGCTTATTTCTGGATTAAAACCCTATAAAATAAAATTTAAAAAAAATTGTTTTTTATGAAAAAAGGGCTTTGAAGAAGACACCACTTTGGGTGTAAACCATGGATAGAAGACCCAAATATTCTTGCCACAATCAGCACACCATAACACTGACATAATAACACTTCACAGAATGTGGGTCAGGCCTAAGAAAAGGGACAGGTCCATTCAATTGTTAGTCAATTCTTATCATGAGTGGCCTGTGACGAGAGGTGTTGGCAATCAGGGCTATTGTCACCTTTTCATTCATTGATTCACTAACCTGGTCTCACCTAGTCTGAAAGGAAATGACTGGCAAAGATTATGCAACCCACCCCCATGGATGGTCAATAAAGCCCTATTCCCTAACTATTGAACTCGTCATCATAAGGTCAAGTCAGAAATGGATAAGCCTGGGTCACTGGATTGTTTTTCTATTCATTTTTGTTATGGGCATTCCAACCATTACTCATATCCCCTCTTACAGGCGCAGAACTGGACTTTTTCATGCATCTGAAGAAGAAGTTGTTGAATTCATTGATTCACTTATTAGCGTGTCTTCTGATATCAGTGATGAAGAAAGAGATTTCCACCGCACGAAATCTAGCGAATACCTGCAAGTATATGCCCGTATACTTGAAAGTGAATTACAGTATACTTGAAGTATATTCTAATATACCTGTGAGTTAGCATATATTTACCTTTTGCAACATGCCAAATATCAAAATAGTGAGTGATGGTATCAGGTTTTTCATCTTTCAGCCATTTCTCCACAGAACAATCTCCACAGAAAGCAAATTTCATCAGTGACTGTGGAACGAAACTTTTGGATAATGTGAACACCATTCAAGGATTCCTGCAGAAAGAGAGAGCTGCCTCCAAGATCAAGGAAAGTGCGTATGGGTTCAGAAGAGACAATTTCAGATATTGGAAACTGTTAGTGAACCAACGTAAGCAAGGGGGGAATTTCTTCTGGAAGCCTGTTTTCATTTTTGGTCTTTAAGAAATCTTTCAGGAGTTTGACATCTCCAGCTGTCTTTCGCCAAGTGTTGGTGTTATTCTGCTGTTTAATTAGCCTCCTGGTATCTCTAACACTGACTTCTTGAAATCTTTGCCCTTGGATACATTCTTCTCTTTCTTCTTTCTCCTGTCCTCTGATATTTGCTTCCATTGTCACAATTTGGTCAGCCAGGGAAGCAAGAACCCTGTCATGCCTGTCTCCCATGCTTTCCTCCATCTTGATCTCTGGATGGAACTGCCGATCACAGGATGAAAGCTTTTATACTGCGAAGATAACCCCTTACCCTGTGCTCGGCAACCAATCAGGAATCAGCTTACATAACAGTGAAATATATCAAAGGCTCAGCGAATCGCTGAAATCTAAGGCAACCTTTGTTGTGAATTCTCAGCCAATCATGGCGCTTTGGGGCTGGACAGATACGGATCCAACAGTATCGGTCCAGATTTTGCTGGCCTGATACGGACCCAACAATTGAAATCCCGTAGGCCTGATTTTGGTGATTGTATCAGCCAAGCAGGTACCAGTATCAATGGGGCTTGGAAATCAAAATAAGCACCATTTTTACACTATATATATGATACTATTGTATATGATACTATAATATATACATATTGTAAGGTGCCTTTGAGCACTTTGTGGTAAAGGCACCTTAATATCTGGTAATAATAATAATAATAATAATACTGTATACTTCAACACCACAGTCAGCAAGTCTGGTTTCGATTATCTAGAACACTTCAAAAAGTACTGTATTTACTTTCAACTTTAGATTCCGAACATAATTAAAGGCCGAGTTCAGATCGAGGCGAACGCGACATGAACACGCAGGCGAACAATGCTTATAGGTACCAGTTTAAGATTTGGAATGCAAAAATACTGAGTTAATACATCTGCTGTGGGCCAAAATAACTCCCGGATGTATTACACATCAGCGTGCGTGTACCCTCTGGCCATGGCGAAGTTGTCTGCGGATGCTCCGACCACTGAAGAGGCGTTGCCTGAACTGGATTGACATGAGGCCAGTTACTTGATAGCATTCTATCTGCTTCTGGCCACTTACCCTTCACACCGTCTACAAAATATTTAAATTCGTCCTGCACCTGTCTGTCAACAGGAAAACGTAAGTTTGGCAATACTGTGTAATATTGGTTCACAATTTCCTTGCTCTGATTTTCTTCAGTGTGTAAGATGTTTTTGGCAAGAAATTCGTCAGTATATCTTCCCTTCTAACGTCTTTAAACAGTCTTTTCCCTTACAATGCATAAGTATAGAAGTTGATATGCAAAATAAATGGGTCCTATATGTATCCTTCATTAATGCCCGTTGTACACGGTAGGATTTTTTTGTACTAAAAATTATAAATCAGGCTCATGAAGGTTGATTTCGGTCAAAGGCTACCGATTGCCTAGCCCCATTTATAATTTTTAATACAAGAAAAATCCTACGTGTACAACGGGCATAAGTGATTGCGTTTGAGAAACAGGTAATACGTTTTGTTACATGCTTCATATACCTCCTCATCCATCCGTTCTATCTTCGCAGGCAGAATTTCCGCTCACTTCGTTTGAACATTTCTTGCGTGGATTTCAAGGTCCTGTCATTTGCATATAAGGCTGTGCATGGTACGGGGCCAACCTATCTCTCCCTGACTTCGCAGTCTAACAAGAGGTCGACAAGATCGAATTCCGCTCCCATTCTGGAGTGGAAATTTGCGGCCAAGAAGTCAGCAGGAGAGAGGGCCTTCACTGTCTGTGCCCCGTGACTTTGGAATGCACTCCCGCCTGCACTGAGGGTCATTGACAGTTATTCAAGTTTTAAATCCCAACTTAGGACTTATCTTTTTAACAAATATCTTAACTAATTTCTATCAATGTTTTATTCTACATTTAATGTTTTATATTCAATATTCATTATTGTAAAGCGCCGCTGACGATTCATTTCAAAGCGGCGCTATAGAAATTCATTTTATTTTTATCTTATTATTGCGGCGTTGTTCGACCACTGCGTTGGTTAACTGCTTGAAGGAGTCAGCCTGCTGACCTGCTACTTTTGTCACGGATTTCCTGCCGCAACGACTCGTCACAAGTGTGTTGTTGCGGACCTTCTGAGGTGACTCGGCAGCATCTTTAATGCGGATGTCAGGTCGATCTTGCGATGGCGCAGAACAGGCGCACGCTGACTCTGACGGATCACTTTGCGTCTGAGGCACGACAGCGTGGAACAAATCAGTCGCCGATCTGGTGTGACATGACTGCAGTTGCGACTCACTTGCGGGATCAGTCGCCGATCAAAAAGATCGTGCGGATGTCAGGTCACACTGCGATTGCCTGCGCCACGACGGAACAGTCGTCGGCATCAGCTGGATCGCAAGCACGGTCAGGTCACAAAAACGAAAAATGCGTACGATCATCCTGGAACAGGCGGCATCTGCGCGCAGCTATTCGTAACCGTGTTCAGGTCACCTGCGACTAGATCGTAGCACAGTGAAGTCATAAAAGTCATGTGACTTGTGATCATGTTACTTGTTCAAGATGGCAGCTTCCATGCTATCGGTAGGTACCGCATTTCATTTCTACTTCGCGCTGATTCGTCAGTTACTGGCACGTGACCGCTCGCTCATTGTTTTGGATAATCACACGACGTCGTACACTCAAGTCAGGTCGACTGCGACTGGATTACGCCCGTCGGGATCATGATTCGTCGTGGCGCAAAAGTTCAACATGTTGAACTTTTGCGATCTGTGATCTTTTTGGTCGGCGACTGATCCCGATCGTCGCAAGTGAGTGGCAACTGCAGTCATGTCGCACCATATCGGCGACTGATTTGTTCCACGCTGTCGTGCCTCAGACGCAAAGTGATCCAGAAAAGTCAGCCTGCGCCTGTTCTGTGCTATCGCAAGGCCGACCTGACATCCGCAAGTTGAACGTATTCAACTTCTGTGTCATCCCGACGGGCATAATCCATTCGCAGGTGACCTGAACACTGTTACGATTCCCTGCGCGAGTGATGCTGCTTGTTTCACGATGATCGTACACATTTTCGTTTTTGTGACCTGACCGTGCTTGCGACACTTGATGCCGACTGTTCCGTCGTAGCGCAGGCAATCGCAGTGTGACCTGACATCCGCATTAGAGGTGATACTCGATGAAAACCTTCAGGTATAACTCAGCAGTACTGACAATTGACGCATCATATGAAGAATTGGATAGGCCTTCTTCAACTTCCAATGCCGCAACAGTTGATGTCTGCGCTTCTGTTTCATCTTCAGACATCTCTTGAGTTGGTTCCTCTGTTGGAAGGTTCTTCATCATCAAGGTTTATCTACAAGTATCCAAAAAGTTATCAATGATTGATGATTTATTTGTACTTTGCCGTTGGTACTCCTCGAGGGACATTACGGGGGAAAAAAATGTGTTTTGTTTTGTTTTTTTAGACAATATTAACGCCATTTTAATGATGAGAAGAATTCAGACTTCATGCAAACGAGTATTATAAACTGCAAAAATTACCTTGGGTGTCAAATTACTTTTTGTTCTGCGGCATCGCAGATGTTCCCCCAAGAAAGCCAACCTTGAGACTACGTGCCTGTATGTATGGATCTTGCGCTCCCTGATGCAGGCTTTTGGGTCGACCGGGTCCATCGCGTATACGTCGTCCGCAGACTGCTAAATCGACTAAAAACAGCTTCCACTAAAAACAGTAAACGGCGTTATTTAGTCAATATAGCTTATAAAAACTCAGTCTCCATAAATCTGAGAACTGTGATCTATGGACTAGTGTTCGTGAACTAATCGTAAACTCGTCTTAAAGTTGGTGGATCACCCGCGTAAGATTCGCCATCCCCAAATACACTGCCTCTCGAATGTATTTACGCACAGTGATACCATAGTGGAAAACAGGATGAAACTTCCATTTTGATTGGTCGTATAGAGCTTTAAACTTTCAGCACTTTTACTCTACTAGATGTAGCAATTAGTCCTACCGTCAAAATCAAATTTGCCACAAAAATCTCATGAAAAATATCAAATCTCAAATCTTGATATTTTCTTGATTTTTCGAATTTCATGATATAATAGGAACGATTTATTCACGCCATTTCTTCAAAAAAGAAACAATAATTCATATGAAATTATTTCTAAATGCATATCAAATGAATAGTCATATTGAGGCCTTAGAATATTTAGTGAGATTTGGGGATGTTGATTTAGCCAAAAACATGCTATGTGCTGAATGAGTGCGCTCATCAAAAATATTGCATTCAGGGTGAACATTATGACAGGTAGGCCTACCAATATTGTGAAAAATTCATGAGATATCAAAATCCCAAAATCTCACTAAGTTGTAATGCCTCAATTTTGATGACTATTCATTTGATATGCATTTAGAAGCAATTTCATATGAATTATTATTTGTTTTTTGAAGGAATGGTGTGAATAAATCTTTCCTAAATATCATGAAATTTGAAAAATACCAAAATTTGAGATTTGATATATTTCATGATTTTTTTGTCGCAAATTTGATTTTGACGGTAGGACTAATTGCTACATCTAGTAGAGTAAAAGTGATGAAAGTTTGAAGCTCTATACGACCAATAAAATGGAAGTTTCATCCTATTTCCGGTATGGTATCACTGGGTGCGTAAATACATTCGAGAGGCAGTGCAGCATGGTAGGCCAACTTTATTTTCATTAAGCCTACTCATAAGAAAAAGTAAATTCTGATCGCACATCTGATCTTCATTAGTGCTACAACATATAATAATAGTGAGGTTGAGATCAGCGACTTATCACGGATCCTTATAGGCCTACGTATACGGATGCGAAATGTACACAAAATTTCTCCTCGTTGTACAGATTTCTATCTGTAGGCCCCATACGTAATGATCCGTGATAAGTCGCTGATCTCAACCTCCCTAATATGGTCAACAATTACACTTGACTNGGGGGCTCTATCAAGCCTAGCCATTATCGAAAAAAATCCCAATTTCCAATGTGGATTAATGGAATCAGTGACATTCTGATTCTTTTGTGCAATATGGAAATTGGGGTGGGACTCTCGAGTAAGTGCACCAAGATGGTGCAATATGATAAATGACTAGGCTATGACGCCATGGACCCTATGACAGAGAGACGAGGGGGTCAGTCAGTACACTCACTGACAATTGCGACAGCTAGACCTACAGTCAGTCAGTTCATGCAGTGTTCAGTGCATGTGTGACCGTCATTGTGTGTGGACGTAGCCTATAGGGCCAGGGCGTACTTGGTGGATGCTACACTGTTAGAAATTTTGTCAATAAAATAACAGAAAAGTGCCTGCAGCAGAGTCCCCAGCACGTTCTGTATATTTACAGGTGAAGTTACAAATACAGAAATCTGTAACTGCCCTCATCCGATCCCTGTAAAACACGGAAGTACTGGGGACTCCGTTGCATGCACTTTCTGTAAATTTATAGGTGGCACAATATTTCGGGTTAAAATTGCTTCCTGTCAACACACAGAAGTACTGTGGACTCTGCTGCAGGCACTTTTTGTAAATTTATAGGTGCTACCATTTGAGCACAAAATTGTTCCGTGTAAAAATACATAAGTATTGGGGACTCTCCTGCAGGCACTTTCTGTAAATTTATTGGTGCTGCCATTTCAGCAGAAATCGTTTCTTGTAAAAATACAGAGGTACTGGGGACTCTGCTGCAGGCACTTTCTGAACATTTATACGCGGTACAATTTCTGCACAAAATTGTTTCCTGTAAAAAGACAGAAGTACTGTGGACTCTGTTGAATGCACTTTCTGTAAATGTATAGGCGGTACCATTTCAGCACAAAAGTGCTTCCTGTAAGAACACAGAAGTAGTGTGGACTGTGTTGAAGGGACTTTCTGGAAATTTATAGGCGGTACCATTTCAGCACAAAACTGCTTCCTGTCAGAACACAGAAGTACCGTAGACTCTGCAGTAGGTACTTCCTGCAAATTTATAGGCAGTACCATTTCAGCACAAAACTGCTTCCTGTTAGAACACAGACGTACTGTAGACTCTGCTGTAGGCACTTCCTGTAAATTTATAGGCGGTACCATTTCAGCACAAAACTGCTTCCTGTAAGAACACAGAAGTCCTGTAGACTCTGCTGTAGGCACTTCCTGTAAAGGGCATGTTCTTTTTCGGAACATTTTTCCCAACCAATTTTTCATTATGTTGCAGTTGTTTGATTTTCATGATAACTTCAGGTATAATATTTTATAATGTGAACTACATAATCATGAAAGAAAAATGTGACATTAGTTTCATTAATTAGGAAAACAAAGAGCATTTGCAAAATATCTGAAATAATCAACCATGACACGTGGGTAGGCTTATGTGATCGGTGGGACGTCAAATTCAAGTTTCCCTTTTATGACCTTACGCAACACCAACAAACCTCTTCACTGATGTTGACAATAACCTTTACCACAGCATTCCATTCAAATCTGACAGGCCTCGATGTGCTGTTCTGTTCTCCCCCCACATAAATAGGGGCCCAGAAATGAAGAAAGTCACACATTTTTTGCAAATATTTCAGCAAAACCAATCTGTTTATTAATGACTTTATGATGAATGATAAATAATACCATTACTCTCCCAGTACAACAAATATTAGGGAATAATTTCACTGCTTTCATGCTGATTTCAGACATTTTGCAAGTGCTCTTTGTTTTCCTAATTAATGAAACTAATGTTACATTTTTATTTCATGATTATGTAGTTCACGTTATAAAATATTATACCTGAAGTTATCATGAAAATCAAACAACTGCAACTAAATGAAAAATTAGTTGGGAAAAATGTTCCGAAAAAGAACATGACCTTTATAAGCGGTACCATTAAAGCACAAAACTGCTTCCTGTAAGAACACAGAAGTACTGTAGACTCTACTGTAAGCACTTCCTGTAACTTTATAGGCGGTACCATTTCAGCACAAAACTGCTTCCTGTAAGAACACAAAAGTACTGGGGACTCTGCTGCAGGCACTTTCTGTAAATTTATCGGCGGTACCATTTCAGCACAAAACTGCTTCCTGTAAGAACACAGAAGTACGGTGCTGCGGACTCTGCTGCAGGCACTTTCAGTAAATTTATAGGCGGTACCATTTCAGCACAAAATTGCTTCCTGTAAGAACACAGAAGTACTGTGGACTCTTCTGAAGGCACTTTCTGTAAATTTATAGGCGGTACCTTTTCAGCACAAAAGTGTTTCCTTTAGAAACACGGAAGTATTGGGGACTATGCTGCGGGCACTTTCTGTAAATTTAGAGGGGTAACAGACGACACAAAATTGCTCCCTGTAAAAACACAGAAGTGTTTGGAAATCTGCTCCAGGCACTTTCTGTACATCTACAGGCTGCTTTTTCTGTAAATCATAGAAAGGCACGTGGCTGCTGCACTTGGTGTAAATTATCAGATGGATCTGTGGCACAAAAACTAACAACCAGTCCTTATACTGCGATATAAAAGTATTATTAAACCAAAAAGAACAAAATTACTTGGCACCAATTGGCCATGTATAAAATTAGATAAAAAACAGTAAACTTACTACACTTATGATGAAATTGTCCATGGACCATGTGCTCACCTGGGTAAATGTACCAGAAGAACGAATGACCAACTAGCCACCATATTTGATGTTGAAGAGGGTCGAAACTTTTTCTTTGTGTGTTCGGATTTGGCCAACCTAATGGTGAAGCCAAGAATTGAAGCAGATCGAAACTTGGTATCATACGTCACCTGACCGAGGGATATACATGTACAAAGTTTCAGGTCAATAGCCCGAGCGATTACGAAACATGCCACCAAACGGAAAAATTCTGAACTTGGGACCTCTGTGACCTTGAAAAGTGGATGTAATCGAAAGCCGCTACATGTTATGTATCTCCATTAGACACGCAAAAATTTGAAGATGATCCAGTCATTAGTTCAGGTGTTATTGTACTTTTTGTGTTGTTCCTTTTGGCCACTTTGTGGCCAAGCCAACAATGGAATCGGACCGAAACGTGGTGTCAGAGGTCATCTAACCTAGGGGTATATAATATATGAGCCAAATTTCAGGTCAATAGCCCAAGCCGTTAAGAAACGTGCCCTGCTAATGGAAGACGACGACGACTGATGACGAAGGACGCCGCACCACGACAAAAGCTCACACCAGGTGAGCTACATGTAATAAAACAACAAAGGAATGGCTACATCTCCCTCTCAAAAGTTTGGTAGGCTACCAGACAATGTCCTTGTCCTGACCCATTTATTTTCAGGCTTGCCACTACCCTCATTCTCGAATACATTTGTGCTTTTTCTTGTTCATGTTATATACATGTACACTGCTCTCAAAATTATTTACGCAGTGGTTCGCCAAACAGTGGCCTGTTTCATAAAGTGACGTCTTAAAGTGGTACTAACTTAATGCATTTTCCATTTGGTTAAAGGTACCAATAGCTTCAAGTCACTTTGTGAAACAGGGGCCAGGTGTGGAAAGAGTAAGGTGTCATCAAATATGAACTTTACAATGAGCTCATTTGGATTACTATAAGCACCAGTATTCAACAGCAGAATAAACCACAAAGCCCAACTGATCACTACGCGTAATGCACTCCAACTTATTTTGCTACATGTATCATTGAGATGGGGCAGTCTTAAATTACGCAGTGGTTCGCCAACCAGCGGCCTGTTATATAAAGTGACTTTAAGCTAATGGTACCATTAACGTAATGCATTTTCCATTTGGTTAAAGGTATCATTAGCTTAAAGTCACTTTATGAAACAGGGGCCAGGTGTGGAAAGAGTAAGGTGTCATCAAATATGAATTTTACAATGAGCTCATTTGGATTTCTATAATCACCATTATACAATAGCAGAATAAACCACAAAGCCACACTGATCACTACGCGTAATCCACTCCAACTTATTTTGCTATCGTTGAGATGGGGCAGTCTTACATTTCACCCTCCTAAGTTTTTCACAAAATGCCCCCAACTGGCCAAAGTAGTAACCACATTGCACCAACAATCAAACTTGACCTAGATGTTGTGGTCATACAACCCAACATGCAATTTCAACATGATCCATCAAAAACTAAAGACACTATTCATCTGACAAAGGGAAAGTTTACGGACGCACGCACACACAACAGACACCACGAAAGGCACCAAGCACAGCATGGGCCAAATGAGCTAAAGAAAAATGCAATACCTTATTTTTCGTGGAATCGTCACCAAATTTGTACCGTACATGTAGGTATGGTGCATCTAATGAAGATACCTCCGTCACACAATTTCCAAACTGGATGCCTGGCAGTGGACATTCAGATCCTATCACACTGAAATTTGCTGTTACACATGAAGGCTACACAGATTGGATACACACTTGTTGAAGTTCAGAACATCCTAACTGCAGTAATTATCGTGCTATGGGCCAACGCCCAATTTCCAAGATAGCCACATGGCGGCCATATTTGAAGTCCAATCAGGCCGAAATTCGCCTTAGTCGTAAAGGGTACCTAGATACCAAGGCATCTGGACCTACACACACCTAATTCGAGCAATCCAGGACAAATAGCAACGAAACATGCCACCCAATGGTGATATTTTGAATTTGAGCTCCATGACCTTGAAAATTCGGTCTTGCCAAAAACCCGGGTGATATGTCATGTATCCTCATCAGATGTACCAACAATAACAATAGTGCCAATGGCACTGGGGCCGCTTGGCTTTTCCGCACCCTGGTGGAAGGCATTTAAGCCATATTAGAAACCCATACAGGCCACATTTGACAATATCTGTAGTGGTGGTATTGACCAAGGCTTGCAATGCACAGTTTCAACATAACAAGTAATACCATTCTAGAACATGCCAATCATAATAATAATAAGCAAGAAGTCAATCTCCAGAATTCACGAATTTTCGACCCCAACCGGGGTCTTTTTCAAGTGGAACTTTACAATCTGAAACTCTAGAAAAGACTGAGCTGAAACCCGAATGTGGAACTCACCTGTGTAGACAGGATGAGTGAGCAAGTAAGGAAAGAAATGTGTCCAAGCACCACGGATGGTTGCTGGACCTAATTAAGAGAGTGGATGTAATTAAGGAAAGAAAAGTGTCCAAGCCCCACGGATGGTTGCTGGACCTCATAAAGAGAGTGGATGTAATTAAGGAGAAACTGATTTAGCTGAAAGAAAAGGGTTTAATAAATATGACATGTGTAATACATAACAAGCACATAGCGAAAAGATGCACAAAGGTCAACACAAAGTAAGAGAATATAAAGGAAATACTTCCAGATTTGTAGGAAAAAACCAGAATGGATAATGCAAATCACTGGGCAATGAGAAAAATAGGGCGAGGAGGAATAGAGCAAGGGGGGGACCAAGGCCTAGACCAGAAGGGGAGCCACTGGAAAACCTAAAACGAAATAGGCCTACCAGGGGGAGAGAGTGAGAAGAACACGAATGCCAAACTGCCCTGAAAATAAAGATGGTGAAAGGGATATGGGGTCTCAGAACCTCAGCATCTTGTGTTAAGACCTGAGGGGGTGATGGTTTTAAGGGTCCACATTCATTTCAACTCTGTTCTGAGGAGGGTCGTCTCATCTGGACATGTCTCGAGGATGGTGAATATCAGGTCCTTGACAGAATGTCCTGGCAACTTGAAGTGGGCATAGAGTATCGAGCAGTCACGATCATCCTCTTTCCCTAATCTGATGTTGGACTTGTGGTTGTTCATCCTTTTACAGAAACATGTTGTTTGTCCGACGTACTAATTAATGGTGGTGCATCTGGTACATGTGATGCAGTAGACCACATTTCTGCTGTCACAATCAGCGGGACTCCTCAGGCGGAGTAGATGGGACCTTCCCGTGGAGGAACTAGTGATGTGGGACTGGGAGGGCAAGGAGATGCAAAGTTGACATTTCCGACCTCTCTTTGGTCCTTTCCCTGAGCAAGGGTCACAGGTGGGCTTGACACGTTGGATCTCCTGTGTGGGGACCTTGGCTCTTACCAGCACATCACGAAGGTTTTTGGGCCCCCGGAATGCAATAAGGGGTGGCTCAGGGCAGCATTCCTTCATTGATGGGTTCAAATGAAGAATAGGAAGGAAACGGCGTGTGATTGCAGTAATGTCTGGCAGTCCAGGGTGATAGGTGAGGACTAAGGGGATCTTGCGGGTTTTGGGGGACTGCTGGTTGTCTCGGACCTCACTTCTGTCGACACTCTGGTTAGCCTGGGGATCACCATCATCAGCTCTGTCTCTACTCCTATCCTGGGTATTGGTTTCCGTCGTAGTGGGAGGGTGGGCCCCCTGGCCGTCATGACGTTGGATCGCCCTTTCTACTTCCCTTGCAACCTTCCGTCTGTTATGTCCCCTGTCTGTGAGAAAGCCAACCAAGTTCTGAAGGTGTTTCAGAGCCGCAGGCCGTTCTGAGCATATGGACAGGGTGCGGAGGGCTTGGGAAAAAGGGATGGAGCGTTTGATATGGCCAGGGTGACAGGAAGCTGGGTGGAGGTATTGGTGAGTGTCCGTGGGTTTTACATAGAGGTCAGTCACAATCCTTGAGTCGCAGAGTTTGACAGTCACATCCAAAAAGTTCTTTTCTTTTACATTTCTTTCCTTAATTGCTCACTCATCCTGTCTACACAGGTGAGTTCCACATTCGGGTTTCATCTCCGTCTTTTCTAGAGTTTCAGATTGTAAAGTTCCACTTGAAAAAGACACCGGTTGGGGTCGAAAATTCGTGAATTCTGGAGATTGACTTCTTGCTTATTATCATTTTGTGTGTCAGTTTTGTGCTATTCTGTATCTTGGATCTCCAATCATAATAATGGTGTCATCCCATTTCGCCTACTCTTATTTCGCCTAAACTCATTTTGCCTAAACCTATTTCGCCTAAACCTATTTCGCCTCAACCCATTTCACCTAAACCCATATCGCCTACTTCCCATTTTGCCTAATACCCATATCGCCTACTACCCATTTCGCCTACTTCCCATTTCGCCTAAACTCATTTCGCCTACTCCTATTTCGCCTAATTGGAAAGAAAGAATGAAGATGAATATGTACTTGTACAACACATAAGTTTAGTTTCTCATTAGGGCTTCTACTTAGTAACCCTTCACCCAAGCCAAACGAGTGGAAAGATGTCTAAATGCCATGTCTGGGTGAGCTTCCCAATACTGTCAAATGGGCAATTGGCAGCATTTTCTGTGCCTTTCATTATGTGGAACATTGACTGGTAAAGCCCCAGTCACATATCCACTCCGGGGCCCGTACGGCGAGTACAAATAGACATTTTGGCCAAATTCTACGGTGCCCAGTTTGATCCAGCCTACTTTCCGCCTATCTATTGAGGCGATTTTGGCATGATTCATCTTAGATCCGAATTTCAGTCTCTAAAATCCGCAGCAAGCCACTGGGTGGGGAAAATCGTACGGGGCCCGGTGCATTTGTGACCTAGGCTTTAATGGGGACCCTAGCTCACTGCCTCAATAGGTGTCACTAGTGGTTAAAACTATTGAAATGAAACTGACATCCCGGTCCTGTTCAATTTCCCACACAAAAGGCGTCCATTTTGTATTGGACCGGGTTTCAGTGTGCTGCCCTCTATCGTAGCTTAGATCCCCATTAGAAATAGGTGTTCAATATCATCATCATCGTATCATTACCGGCGTCGTAACCCTGTTAGGTTTTTGGCGGAGATATGGAGTCCACAACAGGCTACTGTCCACCTGTGTGGGGTCTTTTACTTGCCCTGGCATAGACACTCAGGTACAAGGGACCACGGCTTTTAGTCCCAACCGACAGACCCTATATAGGAATTAGGCGAAGTGGGTGTAGGCGAAATGGGTGTAGGCGAAACGAGATGTAGGCGAAACGGGTAGTAGGCAAAATGGGATGTAGGCGAAATGGGTTGTAGGCGAAATGGGAATTAGGCGAATTGGGAATTAGGTGATATGGGTTTAGGCGATATGGGTGTAGGCGAAATGGCCACTTTTTGTAGGCGAAATGGGTTTAGGCGAAATGGGAGTAGGCGAAATTGGCCGTAACCATAATAATAACAATAATAACTTTATTTCAAAGTTGGTAACATTATACAGAAATCAGAAATCAGAAATCCCGGTGTTGGTAACATTATAGGTACATATACCAGTACAATTAAAGCTGAACTAGATTCATTACACCACCGCGGAAGTTGACAAAAAAAATACCTGCCACGCTTTAGCGCGGCAGGTAGGTGAAATACAAACTCCCTAGTCGGTGTTGGAACACCGTCTCCAAACCCGATATTCCCCCGACCAAGACTAGATGGCGCTGTCATTCAACCGCGAGCAGCCGAAGTGCGAGGATCTCCGCATACAATAATGGCAACTGCACAGGTCAGTACAATGAATGGTCAACAATACAGGCCTAGGCCTACGTGGGCTTGCAATGTCGGTAAACAAAGAGCCTGCAGCCATCCCAAACCCAAAAAAATAGTGCCAATGGCACTGTGCCCACTTGGTTTGAAGCAGTTTGGCCCCCTAGAGACAAAGTCAAGAATCAGATTTTGCCGAAAATTCATCTGAGTTGTTACAGCCTAGAGGTACATGTAGATACGTGCAATGTTTCAAAGCAATAGGTCAAACCGTTACAAAAAGAGCCAATATCGTAATTTCAAGCGAACTTTGACCTCCGTGAACTTGAAAAGTAGGTCAAATTGAAAACGTGAGAACTATATCTTATGTATCCCTATTAGATATACCCATGATAAAAATTTGACAAAGATCCGTCTCTTGGGAAGGGAGAAACAGTACTTTCAGTGATTTTGGTTTAGGCCCCCTAGCGGCAACGTCACGAATCAGACTTCGCGAAAATTTTGTCTGTAGGTTGCTGTGACCTAGAGGTACATGTGTACAAAGTTTCAACATGATAGTTCAAACCATTATCAAAATACAGCCCTTTGAAATTTTTCACAAAACGCCCCCTGGAGGCCAAAATAGGATTCCAACCACGGTCAAAATCGAACTCGATCTAGACGCAAAGGACCCGAAACGCCGCGCAGCGGCCAGATAGCGAAGCTGCTGACGCACAGGCGGTCCGATTCTGAATTTCCCCTCATGTAAGAAATTCGGCTTCTGGCAAACAGAGTGCCAAAAACACACAATACGGCATTGTTAAGCGCTCAAACTTCGCATGAAAGTTAAGGAGGACTGGAAATGATGTATCGATGGCGCAATTAGTCACTTTGCTCAGCAGTTTGTTTGTAAATTTAGATTTAATTTCAAACTTATGATTTGATGACGTCACGATGACGTCACAGATTTACCCAAAGCGCATCATAGCAACGCTACCGTGCGTTGCCGTTGAGGTGTAGCGCACGTCACTGCTGTTGCACGTCTTCGTGGCGTCGCACGTCTTCTTGGTTCACGGCGGCGGAATGATCGTTGCTTCACAACCCAGCGCCCCTGGTTCGAATCCCGTCCACTGCTTTTTTTCCCTTTTCGTCTTTTCTTCTTCTTTTATCATCTTTTGTATTTTATTCTTTTTTCTCTTCATTAAGTTATTTTTCGAGATGTTGCAATTGCTACCATATGCGAAATAAATCATTCAATTAAGGCACAGGATAATCGAGAATTACGACAGGGGTACAGCAGTCAGTATTTTCACTCTGGGCCTGGGCCTAATCCTAATCCTGACGGCAAATGTATCAAAACTGCCGTAACAATAGCAGTAACTGGTTTTACCCATATAAAAGCAATAATGACGTAGACTACTAACTGTTTCCCTGGCTTCAGGGACACCAACCTGTCCACTGAAGCCAGGGAAACAGCCCAGTGGCCCCATCACCAACAACACACCCCGAACAAACACAATATCTCCTTGCCCAGTTCCTTCCACTGGATCTTAGGCCCATATATACACCCAAAAAAGATAAAAAAGATTCGTCAAAAAATAAAGGCGCTAGAGCGCTAACGAGCCAAAAGTTTACGGACGTACCGCCGTACCGACGTACGGACCGCCGTACGGACTGACGCACGACAGACCACCACTCAACGACCCCAACCACAGCATAAGCCCTGCTGGGCCTTGCGGCCAAGCGGGCTAAAAAAACACTCACAAACCGAACGAAGTCGTAAAACGGGAAATTATCAAACCTACCCTAACAAATTCAGAGGACATATGCCGAAAAATTCCAGTAAAATCCATTTTTCCAATGCTGCTTCGACCGGCACAAACAACGCCCTTTCGCCATCTTGGTTTCCTTCGTACGTGGATAGGCAGCATGCTATCCCGGCATGCAATGTAATTCCCATATCTCCGTGTAGGCCTTTATTCTCAGGCACATTGTGCTCGACAGAAGTGGCCGGATAGCGCAGTCGGTTAGGGCGTCTGGCTATTTCTGCTGCTGTAACGCCAATCCGGCGGGCGCAGGTTCGAGACCAGGGTTGGGTGAATTGTTTTCTCATGAAAACTATTTTTACAGTTCCACTTTTTTTACAATTTAGCCCTTATGCAGTGTACCGTGTGAAACAGAAACAAAGTTCTGAATAGTGACATTTTGACAAACGTTTTACGAAACGGATGAATAAAATGTTATCAGGACCTTTTATTTCTATGGTCTTTTAACTAGAAGACATCTTTGAAACAGGCTTAGATGACATCGGTACGGATGATGAGCGGCCTGATGATGACGATGATGGTAAAGAAGATGAGGGGGAACAGGAGGTGGTGGAAGAAGAGGAGGCCCCAGAAAATAACATTGATGAAAACATCTTCCTGAACGATGTTGCGAGGTAATTGGAGGGGGCCTCATTGCATGGGTGTAGCCCCGACGCCCATTAGCCATCACAGCCATGGCTGTCGCATGCGCGGTCGGGGCTCGAGAGCCCCCCCCCCCCACCGCATACCGTACACGTGGAAATGTGCGACAAACACCCCTTGTAGGCTTCGGCCCATTTCACAAAATTTCTGGGGGGTCCGCTTCGAGGAGTGACGAACTTCCCCGCTGCCAGACCAAGCTACGCCCATGAATTATGTAATTGAATCCAAATGATCTGGATATACAATGTAACTTGCTTATACAGGGTTGCCCGGCCCTTGCCTCTTTTGCTGACTCGGCTGCTACAGAATACCCCTAATTACGACTTTCTTTTGTAGTGAAAAGGATGATTCTACGGTGTTCGATCGCGATTGGGAATTGGGCCTCATCAAAGAACCAAAATACTTGGTGCCGGAAGGTCAGCTCCGGCAACTTATTCAGAACCAGGCCTGCAGCCAATGTGGAGAGACCACAGACGAGGCCACGATACAGACGGTACCCCTTCCGGCGGCACTAAAATTCAACTACAAATGCAAGGTCAGACAAAGTTCTCATCTTTATGTAGCCTATTCTAGAGGGTGGCCCAGAAAATGTCTCCAGGTTACAGTTTCACATTTTCTGGGCCACCCTTTAGGATACTGAAATAGTGTACGGTAATTCCTCCTCTATTATTATTATTTATTATTATTATCAAACATTTATATAGCGCTCTATTCATAATAATGCTCTAGAGCGCTTTACAATTTAAAACATTATTAAAACATTACATTACATATATCACAGACAAAAAATATTCAAAAGAGCCACGGCACAAAAGGGCTTATTTAAGAACCATAATGTTGTCTAAAAAAATGTGTTTTTAAATGACATTTAAAAGCTTGAACACTGGATGCATTTCTGATATGGGTCGGCAGCGCATTCCACAGACCAGGAGCAGCCTGCCGCAATGACCTGGCACCATACCGTTTTGTGCGGGTCCTTGGCACCGACAGGAGGCCCTGGTCTGCAGAACGCAACTGCCGGCTTGGAACATGCTTGACAATCAGATCGCTGATGTATGATGGTGCTGTGCCATTTAGGGACTTGTAGGTAACAAGCAGTATTTTAAAAGCAATACGCAAGTGGACGGGTAACCAGTGCAAACCCTGAAGTACTGGTGTGATGTGGTCACGTTTCCTTGCGCCGGTTACCAATCTTGCCGCTGAGTTCTGCACCCTTTGGAGCTTTTTCAGGTGAGAGTCAGCTATACCATACAGGAGGCTATTAGCATGTACATCTGAACGAGAGCAATCATTCTATTGCCGTTACTCAAAGTTTCGGATGCCCCGTACATTTTTGAAAAAAATAGGCAAGAATACATGTACAGTACGTAAGGCTGCCTATCAGTTGATTAACACCCATCCTGAAGCCCGTTATTGGACCTACATGTAACATGAATTCCAATTGCCTTGCTTTTGTTTGGTTCGATATCCAAATCCGGTACCGCCATAATTACTTTCAACAAAACAATTTCAGAAAGGACATGCAGCAAAATGGTTGTCAACCACGTACTATGGCTCAAGATCTCTGGTCAGCCTCATCATCCAAATCTCCATTATCATGGCAGGCCTGGCCTAGGCGCCAGTGGAGAAGATGTTCAGGTTCGCCGCCATTGCCATCAGTGGGTACCACAGCTTTTATAAGAACCAGCGGGTTTATGCTGCAGCAATAAATGACTTCTTCGAAAGCGATTGCAGTAAACGACTGGCCAATTTGAGAGACAAAGACATTCATCTGATCGTTGATACAAGATTCGACACACCAGGCAAGTGATGAAAAACCCGTTATCCTTTGACTTTGACACACCCAATCAACCAACGTAATAGCCAAGGTTGTTTATGTTGGTATAATCGCAAGAATGTACAACACATTGATGCTGGAAAATTGGACGGATATCTTTCATTCGGGTTGTCCTTTTTTTCAGGGTTTTGTGCTAGTCGAGCAACCACAGTTTTTATGATGGACCAGCCAGACGAAACGAACCAAATCCTCCATCTTGAAGTGGGTGACAACAGGGAGCCAGGACGAATCTCAGGGCAATTGGAACGCCTGTTGACTGAGAGGGGGCTTATTCACCTGGTGAAAAAGAAGGCCATGAAAATAGTTCATCTCACGACTGATGCCAGTAAAACAATCATCGCATTACTGGGTTTGTACCTCTTGCATATTTTTTTTGTCATTCCAGTGGACCCTCTCATCCTACAGCCTGCATCATTTTAGGCTTCGAAGCAGAGCTATAATTCTACTCTTCATCCACCTGCATTTGGCATGATGGTGTGATGTCACTCCTTTGGTCCAGGTAGGCCTATAAGGGCTATAAATCAAGTCTTGTTCCAATTTTTATGAAAGGTTGATTGATTTTTGCTGCTTTCTTTTTATGGCGCACTGAGTGGAAATCCATCCAACATAATTTAGACGTGTGGGATAAGACGAAACGAATCAGAAAGGCTCAAGCCGAGGTTGCCAAAAAAGCAGCTAACAAGGAACTGAGACCGTGGGTGAAGGGGATCATCAACCACTTCTGGTTTTCTTGTGCACACTGTTGAGGAAACGAGGTGAAGTTGCGGAAAGTTTGGCTCAGTGTGCTCTCTCATGTCAAGAATATCCACAGTTGGATAACCGGAAGATGCCTTCACGACGAAAATTTCGTACAGGACAAGCCTTACTTACAGGAACGTTCTTCTGCCTACAAGCAACTGAGGTATGTTATGCAGCATTCTTCATTTGAATTTGATATTGCTTCAGAATATTTTTGATATTGGAACTTTACAGTTCATTATGATTTTCAGCAATAGTGGTAAATTCCATTACTACACTACAGTTTTTTCAAGCAAAGTAAATGGACAGATGGTATGAATGTGCTCTGCTCTCTGACTATAGATTAGCTGGAGCTTGAGGGAACCAGTAATCATTTGATTCGAACGCTTTGCACAGAACTGCATGAACCGATGTCTCTTTTTCCATTGCAGACAGATCGTATCAGATAGGAAGGCTCTTCTTTCGACCCTGCATTTTTACAGAAACTGCAAAACGACCTGGACAGTGGAGAATTTCTTTTCTCACACGTTGCTGAACTATTGCCCAAAGCGCATATCCTTCACCTATGATGTCTATAAAATGAGGAACCAGCTGGCGGCAATGGATCAGAGCTTCCATAGCGGACGATCTCATGCAGTGGACAAATCTGGAAGCACGACCTACAAGACTCAGGCATCACGTGCCTCGAAGGAGTGGGTAGTTTACCCAAAGCTGTGTGAGAAGTCGTACAGTTACGTGCCTGGTGAGTCGTGTTTATTCTTACGGCATTATCGTGAAATAGGTCGCCCGCGATTGTGACGTCATCAATGCGCAACGCCGCCTGACTTCAACCTCGTCCCCAGGAAATGTAGTATATTTTCAGGAATTTGAGTTCCAATTGACAGTTTGGCGTGTCGGTCGCTCGAACGCCGGGTATTTTCTTTGACGGAATAAGGCTCACATATACCCTGTACAAATCGTATTGTACAATCGTAACAATGCGGCTTATTCCGTTAATTGATGACCAAGGATCATCTGATTTATCTTGGAAAGGGTTTCTTTGGGGAGAGATCAAGCAAATAGGGGCTTGGAAAGTTTTGGGGG
>NMRB01002630.1:11023-30736 GCA_002633025.1 Notospermus geniculatus | reverse complement strand
CCCCCATTCAACATGTTGTTGCAAGGGGAAAAAATTCCACAAAATATCCAGACAAAATGGTGATAACAGCAAATCTCAAGAAATGTCAAATTTCGATATTTTCGCCATTCTCGTGATATGGAGTATCTGAATCAGACTAGAGGAGTGCATTCTAGGATTGACTTCAAATACTTTATTGGATACAGTTTGCCTTTAATGCAAAGCTGAATTCCCTCTGTTCGAATATTAATTCACACCACTGTATACGTTTAGAAAGTTGCGACCGCTGGTCAGGATCTAAACCATCCCTTACATAAATTTTCTATAGAGATTCTATAAAAAAAATCTATAGAAACTCTATGTAATTTTCTATAGAAAATATCTGTAGAAATCTTATATATTTTCTATAGAAATTTCTATAGAAAACCCTTTAGAGAAAGCTATAGAATTTCTATAGAAAAACCTTTAGACATCCTATTGAATTTCTCATGGAAAGCTATAGAATTTCTATAGAAACCTTTAGAAATCATAAAGAATTTCTTAGATTTCTTATAGATCCTGGCTATAGATATCCTATGGATTTCTATAGAAAAACAATATCACTCCAAAAGGGACGTCATGACGCTGACACCCGTAAGGTACTGCGCTCTTTTGGAGTGATGGAGTCTATTCTACGTGCGTTTTTAGCTTGACCCAAATCCCGTGCCTGTCGTCCCTTGTACATGTAAGCACAGAAGTCAGGGGGGATGGAGTTGAACTTACGACCACCCAGTCAATTCGCAGCCCATGAAAACACAGGTCAGTCTCTAAACTCACTGATAGCTCTCTCGTGGCCTGTATTTTTGTTTTGTTTAGCGTAGTGTCAGCGCCCGATGAACAGATGACGCTGTGCGTTAATGGCAAATAGTACCCGCGGCACAATATCTTTTGGATGTCTCCTTTAACATGAAATGACAATATACAGAAGAGCAACCAACTTACCACAAATTGCCTCAATTTTTATGGGGTCAAGTCCTTCACGCGCCTCGGCGTCTTTAAATGCGTTACTCTTTTTTCCTGTCAGGCTTTTGCCCACCATCTCCGCATCGCTGAATACCAAGGAGAGTAGATTTCTGGCAAAAACAGTCGCGGTGTTTGCCGTAGAATTAAGGCCAAGAAGGCTTGCCTTGTTTACCATGACTCCATAGCCAATGTCTACCTGCAAAAATCACATGTCACAATTTCAGAACAATGGTTCATGAAAACACACTTGGACATCTCAGGTTAAATTGTCTTGAGATAGGTTTGACCCAGGGATAAGTTAATTTCTCGTGAAGACGTAGCTACAGAAAGAAACACTGAGAGAAATCACTGAGAGAAACCACAGCATGGAGTTGGTCATGCAATTCTTCACTCTCACTTCAATAAAAAATAGCACTGCTACACATCAGTGCTCAATGCCCACAGCATGGAGTTGGTCATGCAATTCTTCACTCTCACTTCTTATCGAACGACTTACCTTGACACCCTCTTTTATTCTGCATGTTGGGGAGGCCATTGAGTCAGCTCCTCGCTGAGCCCCATCCACCTTTGTGCTATCTGTCTCCTGCAGATAATATAAAAATTGGGTAGTAATGTGCATAGGCAACAAGAACAACGCAATGTGTGGCGTATGCCCGCCGACTGGTATGTTGTTTGTGGGCATGGCCCAGATGTTACAATTGGGGGGCCATGTGGTGTGTTGGTCATTAAAAGAAACTCTCACGAGTCACCTCACAGAGAAAAACAGTAAGTTAATCAGTAAAAAACAGTAAGTTAATCAAGGGAAACTGATTTCAAGATGGCCACCAAAACCGCCATCTTGGATGTGCAGCGGACATCGATAACGAACCGTCCCTCTGATAGAGACAAACCCTCACAAAAAAAATTCAGGTTGATCTGTCCAGAGTATTCTCAAGCTAATTGACGGAAACCTTGCAATGGACACCGATGCCGACGCAAACGCCACGACATACATGTAATGCCCACTGACTTTTGGAAGTCGGGGGCACAAAATCTCTCAGCCTGAGCATTGATTGGATGATGCTGACTGCAGAAAATTCTGTTGATAAATGTGCAATTATTTGCAGGCATATGTAACCCGGTACAACAGAATGAGTCGGAAATCGCACAGAAGACTGGAGATAACACCTGACAACAACAATAGAAATCGACAAAGCCAAATTTCACAATGCGCAGACCATCCTGAAATCGTTGGTGGCACCCCTCGGACTACACTCCTTTCGCAGTGTCTTCTCACTCATACCTATCGTTCATAGACACTGCTTACAATAGCCTGATTCCTGCCGATTTACCGCATGGTGGCAGCACTAGTCAGCGGCCAAACAGCGCGGGAAACAGCGCCGGCGTTGCTCCGTGCTTCGGCCTGTTTACACGATCAATCTGTATGAAACAGAATAATCTCGCATAGAGCGCCGTTATCCACTTTTTTAGCGATGTTTCAAATCAAAAAGGCACGAGCTAAACACTGAAAAGTGAAAAGTGACACTGCATGCTGGACACGGCGGGGGGCAGCCATTGCTGTTGTTGTAGACTAGTCGTGCTACGTCATAATGCAACATTCCCATAAAATGCTTTACGACGAGTGACCAGTCTGCCGCGGTTGTCAAGGACGCTGACAGTGAACCAATCAGAAAATGTTTCATGTATTTCGTTAGTTACGCTGGCGCCCTCTAGTAGTAAATCGGCAGGAATCAGGCTATTGTAAGCAGTGTCTATGAACGATAGGTACGAGTGAGAAGACACTGCGAAAGGAGTGTACCCTCGGACATGTTGTGTCTTCTTCGGGTATTCAAAAACCTGGACGATGGACGGTGGATGATGGACGATGGACGGCTCCTTTCAGCATCACCGATCTCCACCGCCTGGATGATAATTGTCTCATTTGTCTCATACCTCCCAGGATCAGCATATCATTGCGCCTGCGCGGGGTGTGAGGATGTTTTCTTTCGGTCTCTCCCTTGTTTTAAGTCTTTTTCTCAACTAAAACTCTGATATTTTGTATATACGGTACCAGTCATCTAAAAGTCATCTTTAAAGAACTGCCGGTCGTGATAAATGGAAAATCGAAGGGTCTTCTGGAGGAAATAATCGAGCAAACTGCATTTCACGGTAAATTAATATCTCTATTTTCGATACATAACAAAAAATTACGGACGCAAAGCAAGTAACGCCGCAATCGGGCGGTAAAGTCTTAGGCCTACATGGAATAGTACCACGAAAACCGGTCACACCAACTTACATTGTTGGTGCTTGGCTAGCTTTTCTCGCTTATAGCAGGCTACTCTGGTTTGCGCTTATACTTCTATGCTTGCAGACCTTTGAAATTGTTCGATGCTTCTTATGCTTGCTTGACTTATTACCTTTCACCCCATTGTTATGTCCTATGTATACTCTTGTATCTTTTAGTACGCGTATATGTATGCTCTTTCCGTTAAGTTGTACCTCTTCTTAAGCTTTTGTTGGGTATTCATTTCGTCCTTAAAGTGATCCTAAACCGCCGGGGCGAGCGAGACAGCCTCGTTTTCATTTTCCCGCGCTGCGCCAGAATGAATGAGCGGCTGTCAATCATCACGTCACGTGATTACTATGGAATTTACTACGCGATCACTGATTGGGCAAGTTCTGAATGAGTGACAGCTGATTGTCAGAGCAACATGGATGCCACCAGTTCACCGAGTCGAGATTTCTCCTCGATTCAGGGGAGTTTTAGAGGATACATTCACGCCTAAGAGCATGAAGAGTGTTCAATCCGACACGAGTGACACCATTGATGACGATGTCAGCCGGTATGCCAGGCAAGTTGGTCTTTTCTCGGAAGGAACCCCAGAATTCGCTGACGTTACACCGGCACGGCGGCGAGATCCGCAGTCCGGCAATATGTTAATGATGCCATACATACAAACAACCTCCTCATCGTCTTAAAACGGGTTTCTTTCTTTATTATGAGCCACTTCGATAATTTCTGTGGACAATCCACAGCTGCTGGTCGGCATTTGCTACCTTTTAAGGTCGCCCTTTCCCTTCTTTCACGTCGCTTCGGCATCCTGTCTGCTGTGCGGTTTGCACGATTGACAAACTCAGTGAAGGTAGCGTACTGCGCATGCTCAGAAGCCAGGAGCGGAAATCGGAAGTTCCATTTTCGTGGGCGGTGAAAATGATCGGGTGCCAACTTTTGCTTGGCGGTTTAGGACCACTTTAATTTTTGTTCGTTGCCTGCATGTCTTCACTGGTGAGAATATATAGAGTGAAATTGATTGCCTCTTGCTTACCAGCACTCTGGTCTCCTACTTACCTTTTATTGGTTATCTGCGACCCCGGTTCGGTGTAAGGGTTACTAACAATCCACCACATAGCCCTGCGAAGTAGGTGGTCTTGTTTGGGGCCTGTTGTTTGGTCTCGTGATAATTTTATGTCAGCTTTGGTTCGAAGATTTAGTGCACTATCGCAATGGACAACGCAGTAGCAGATAACGACAACTTCCCGCCACTATATCCAGATGAGATTAGCAGAGCAGTAAGCTCGTTATTGGAGGATAGCTTGTTAAATACACCAAATACTGGTCTTCGGCACAATGCAGCCCGTCCGAGAAGGCAACTGGGGATTGCGGCTTCGACCCCAACTATTCCAGACCCGAACGTGGTCACCCAAGGTCTGTACGATACCTCAACGACCAGATCAGGCACTAGAACATGGACCCAGAGGAGCCTGGATTCTGATCTTGACGATCAGACTGAGAAAAGACCAAACTTGGAAACACAAGAGTTACCAGCATCCATGGCAGCAAGTAGCCATTCTGAGGTTTCAGCAATAAACGCCATTCAAGCCATGTTCGAGAAGTTAAATACCCAACACGAGCGTAGGTTTAAGGAAATAAATGCCAAACTGGACCATATTGGCGGATCAATAAAGAAGGAAGTCAAAAGGATGCGGTGGAATCGGCCATGGCTTCCCAAATCCCTGAGTTAGAAAAGCGATTGGAAACTAAATTTGAGGAATCTCATAGATCTTTGGAGCAAGAGGTGGCGTCTATTCGGCAGGAAATTGATGACACTAAAGCACGAACCTATAATCTCATCATGTATGACATACAGGAGGAGATACCTCACACTGATTCCCACAAAACAGACCAGACGAAGGTAAAATCGGCATTGTCGAAATTTGACATCTACACCTCAGAGTGTGGGGGACCAAGGTCAGAGCAGGAACCAGACGCAGACGACCGTATTTCTACGTACTATCAGGCGACTAGGTAAAGAACCCAAGCCAAATGCGCCTAGACCAATCAAGTTATCTTTTACCTCAGCTGACGAAATAAAAGCGACGAGATTATGGCCATCTACCAACACAAGCTTAAGTCGGCCGGTGTGAATTTCAAACTTGCACATGACAAATCTATAAAGGAGCGAGACCATTACAAGGCACTGAAAGTAGAAGCTGAACGGAGGAAGGAAGCAGGAGAAGGTGAATTTATCATCAGAAGAAATACCCTAATCAAAAAGAAGCAGCCCTTTCTTGAGGCCCCCCGCTAAAGGGGAGGGGATCAAAACAGGAAAACTGCTGGTACAGGATCCACATCGACTGCTCGTAAGTCCCAATCTTTGAAGTACTTGTATACCAATGCTGACTCTTTTTCGCCTCTCTGTTAATTTGCAAAATTGGCAAAAGATGAATCTGGAATAAGGTCAGTTGAGACAAAGACAAAATAACACAAATGCCAAATAGGACAAGCTGAACTGCGAAAAGGCCAGATCAGAGAAGCCGAAGTGGGAGAAGGCAAAATGGGAAAAGGCAAACTGTGAAAATGGGCAGACACTATTCCTACGGCCCTGCGGGAACATGGGTTACGAGCAGGCCAACTATTTGCCGTAGACAGACTGGCGCCGGGAAAAAATCAGCTAGATAAATCGCTTTTGCCGGAAAGGGCACTTTGTCGCCAAAAAGGCACTCTTGCCGAAGAGGGCACTCTGCCGAAAAAGGCACCCGATGCCGGAAAAGGGCACTCTGGCCCGGAAGGGGGGGGGGTGCGCACCCCTGCACCCTCCCCCTGGATCCGCCACTGATATGGCACGCCGTTTGTCCATTAAATAGAAAAACCTTGTTTTTTAGTAAACAAAACTTGTTTTTCTGTTGAAAAACCTTGTTTTTCTCTTTAAAAACCTAGTTTTTTATGCTGTCGGGAAAAAAACTTCGTATTTCTAATAAAAAACCTTGTTTTTTGCTCTTACACTAAATTACTTTTTTTTTCATGAAAAACCTTCTAGAAAAACCAAGGTATTCACGTGAAAAACTTAGTTTTTCAATATCGTTGGTAAAATACCTGGTTTTATTAAAAAAACTTTGTTTTTCTCCTCAGGAAAACAAAGTACCATCTGTAGAAAAACAAGTTTTTTTTGATAAAAAACTAGGTATTTCACTCCGTCATAGAAAAACCTTTTCTACCACAACCTGTTCGTTCTACCTCGTGCCCACACGTGAGCATATAATGATTTCTCGTAGAGAAAAGTAACTGGAGACGGGGTAGAATGTCCAAGTTAAAACCTGTACATTCTACCTCGTCCCTAAAACCACAGCTTTTCTCCAGCCGCTCCGTGTTTGGGTCATTATTTTCGGAGTAACCGTTTCTTGTACATGGCTCAAACATACATGACATAGGCCTAACCATAACATAGTTTCGTGTACATTATCATATGCATTGCGTGTTGTACGATGGAGCCCAACGTCCTCGTCAAAATACTGCTTATTAAGACCGCCCCCATCTCAATCGGGCGGTCTTCCTTGTTTTTACTGAATTTCTCTCTCTCTCTCTGGATCTCTCCATCCAATCTGCGGTTCTCCAACGATAACTAACGAAAAACGCCACGTATCGCAGTAAAACTTTCAGGAATTGTAGATGTTCATATTACACAGAACCCTATTGATTCTTGGGGTCATCCGCGTACAAATACATGTAGTGCGAAATTTGGGTGAAATTTCTCGTTTTATCTATATTTCATGATTGGTTCAAACTGAGTGACTGAAATGCCATCTTCAGGCAATTCATAGTACTATTACTATCACTTCTATAGCATGCAGCTAACATTACACATGTGCTTTTAGTTCGTTATGTGTGCTGAAGATGGCGTTGTGATCACCCTGGACTGGTTCCTCTCTTGATTGATGATTCAATGGATGTGGGGTCAATCCCTTTCTGGTCCGCCAGATATCTGTTATTGGACCCTGTTGGCAGTACATAGCACACAGTTCAGTTTATCACTGAATAGTAGTGACCTTTACAGCTTCTCCTTCTGAAGTTAGTAGGGAGAAATCAAGTCTCCCTCTTTGGAAAAAAAGTCTCCCTGCTTTTTAGGAATGGGAGACTTTTATTCTCCCTATTTCAAAAACCTGGCACCAACCCTGGCCGCTCGATAATAATTTCTCGATCAGTCAACTCTGTCTTAGCTCCCAATTCCCAAGGGCGGTCTTTCAAATTGACTGGTAAGTCAATTTCTAGTTTTCTTTATTTCTTCAAGTACTGTTATGTTTGTGCATTGTCCTGTGTCCAATCGAGGTGAAAGAATGGCGCAGCCGACTTTGGAAACTTTCTTTCGTGAGGTGCAAAGTCTCCTTCGGCAGTTTTCTTTGTTCGTTGAAAGAAATGATGGCCTTGCCCTTGCTGTCGATGATGTTCATCCTCATCATCTTCCTGTTTTTTGACGAGCACTTTGCAGCTAAACTCCCTACGCAGTTGTGAGTCACGCCCCCTTCGGTTTACTCGCTCTCCACAACTGCTTTACTTCGTGGAAGTCGCCGCGTTTGGTCAACAGATGGCGTCAGGGCCTGGCGCGAGTTTTATAGCCTATCAGCACGCTGCTTTCAGAACTCTTTGGCCCGTTGGCAACGGATGTTCTTGTGCTACTATGGCTACGAACCGCTTGGCCAATGAAAAGGTGTCTCAGGCCAGCTTGGTTACCGGTTGCTCGGTGCTCTCATTGGTCGACTCTCTCAGCGCCATCTGTTGACCAAACACGGCGAATTTTACGAAGTTAAGCAGTTGTGGAGAGCGGGTAAACCGAAGGGGGCGCGATACACAACTGCATAGGGAGTTTATTTGCAGCGGGAGCTAAGAGGCTTCTTGGAGAGGTTTCAGATTACTCGGAGGCATGTAGTTGCTTTGCTAGGTCTCTGCCATGAGTCACTGACGACGACGCCCCCACTGGACGAAAACACCACCACCGCCACCACCACCACCAGTGTGAATTTGGATGTCTTGAATGATGAACTCCTTTCTTTCATCTCATCAATTCAGCGAATTCTTGCTCCGGTTAGGCCTTGTTCGAGACAATCAGCTGATGGGGACTGGGCGTGAGGTAGAAAAACAAGGTTCTTTTTTTTGCCCGACGGGCGCTCGTTTATAGCGCCAAACTGTAAATGAATGTCCTCCGGTCACTCAATAACGGGTACACTCGCTTACGCTACACCGGGAAGCTATCAAGTATGGAGCAGGCAAAGAAACGGAGGACCTCGGTGAAGAGATGGCTTAACGTCCCAGTACCCAGTTCGGAACGCTACCCAGTTCGGAATTGGCGCCTTTTTTGTGACGTCACACTGAGCATTTCCGAGTTACGTCATGACGCCGTCCACTACGTCATCACATAAGCATCTCGCATTTCTGTCAGGTGGGTGTTTTGGGCGTTTTCTCCGATTTGGCTGCGTTTCAGACGATTAAATACGCCCTGTTGTATGTTCCCGCCTTTTCCCGCCCTTTCGACGGGGTGTTCCCTTAATCCCCTCCCGTTACTCTTAAGCTGTGTACTATGATGTAAAGAAAATTTGGCCTAAACTGGAGAACTGCACCCAGGGCCTCAAAAGAATGTATCAAATTTTAACTACCGTGGACAGTGTCGACAAGATCAGACAACTTTATTCACTGTCAACGATGAACAAAAATGGCGCCAAAATGGTGATTTGCGCTGGCGCACAATAAAGGCCTATTGGTCAGGGTGCTTGGTATGCACGTTTTGAAGGCCTAGCCTAGCCCTATACTAAGCATGCTAGGCCTAAACAATTGGTACCGTCGTCTTGTAGGCAACTGTGGATTTATAGGGCCGATCACTTGTTGCTCTAGCCCACATAGATATCTCTGCAGAACCCCCCTGACATGCCAGATTGAAACCCAGATGTTAAAAGCCCGATGAATGCTGCACCGTGTCCGTAATTCGCTGCCGACGATAGGCCTAGGCCTAAAGGTCATGAAGGTGGTGGCTATCAAACAGGCATGACAGTAGACAAAACGCTGTGCCCAAAGATGTGAATTTCCCGCCATTTCATCCTATTCGCCTCCCGCTAGTCCTTGGCCGAAGATGAGAAACTTCACTCTGAACGACTTAAGAAGAATGTTGTATCATAGGTTTAGGCTAGACCTATTGTAATGTAGTGGGAAGTCTGTGCACAGATTCCCGAGTTTTTCACAGTAGGCCTAGGCCTAAATAAAAGGCGCGAAACAATGCGCGGAGATGGCGCGCTTATTATGTCTACAACCTCCCTGGAGGAGTGAGTTTTAATATTTCATGCATTTCGCAAGAAGTATCCCAAATGTTTCGGGTGTGTTATTAACAGACAGACCTAGGCCTAGTATGAGAAGTGATTCCGATGGCCGCCTCGTCTTCTTGGTAAAGATGAACTGAGACTGAGTATTGTGTGTCTGACGTGTGTATCAGATGAACTAATAACGAAATTGAACGATAACTGAAGAAATTCAACGATTTTTGTGAACAGTACAACTAATTTACATGTTTCTCCGTTGTTCTCTCCCTCGCAAGCCACATACCACGCCTCGACGCTTTCAAATTCCCCCGCGCGTGAGTGCGTGGCGCGCAAAATTAGTTCACTGTCCAAATCATATATGGCGTCACAGTATGCTCAAACCCACTCCAAACATTGATGAATGATGCACGAGTTTTGCATGGGTCGGGTGGGCCAAAAAGCAAAAAATGTCGCCTATTTCTGTTTCCGTACAATTGTTGTTTTTCAGGAATCAACATCACCATCATTCATCATGCCGTACCTTAATTACATGAAGGAAAATCTAGAAAAAGCCAAAGATGCCGTTAGATCCAACATATTGAATATTGCAACAGCTGCCAACTCTTACAAAATACCACCATCAACTCTTTACGATCATATGAAAATTAACCACCACACCTATACAACAAGATGCCTGACAGATTCTGAAGAAAACTACCTAGTTATCTACATCAAGTACTGTGCTGATCGACACTTCCCACTATCCAGAGAAATGATCAAGGCCTATGTTCGCGAGATAATCAGCAGAAGTGGACGCGCAACATCATGCAATATGGAAAATGGTCCCAGTGACAAATGGTTTCGTGGTTTTCTTGAACGCCACAATGACATAACGATGAGGAAGCCACAATCAATCAACCGTGCCCGCTCCCGAATGGGTAACGTGAATGTTATCAAGGCTCACTTCGATTTGCTGCAGTCGGTGCTGGAGAAGAACGCGTACAAACCAGGACAGATATATGCCCTCGACGAAGTTGGTTTTGGCCGTGAGGATGGCCATAGCCGGACAAATGTTTGCACGAAGAAAGGCGCACCAGCATACCGTTGCGAAGTGACAACAACACGGCACAGCACGGCACTGATATCAATTTGCGGCAATGGGACCATCCTGCCAACCTTCGTGGTATTTGAAAAGACATTTCCCGGTGGCAAATACCGTGATGTCATCCCAGAGGACTGGTTGTTTTCTACAAGCGAAAACGGGTACATAGACTCGGAGTTATTTTACAAATGGTTTGTCCAAATATTCCTGCCACACGTCGGCCACAACAGACCCTGTCTTCTTCTACTCGACCAGCTCGCAGCTCACTGCTCACTAAAGATTCTAGAAGCAGCAAAGGAAGCCGGAGTGGAAATTATTGGCTACCCACCACACACAAGTCACATTTTGCAAGGACTCGATGTGGTGGTGTTCAAAACACTGAAGACAAGGTTTAATTCCCTGGCAACTTCTCTGCTGGGATACATCAACAAGTGAGTAGGCCATATTGGCTATGGCGTGCAAAATGGCTGGAACCATCACAAGTCTGAAAATTAGCTACTCTAAGTCTAAGGCAACAAAACACGTTTCTAGCTCAAAATATCACAATGATATGATGTTTATTTCATAGTTTATCTGCACGTAAGTTACAGAATGTGCAAAAGGTGCATAACATGAAAGTGTTCAATGAAACCGTGCTTGTAATTTCGGCACCACTTGCATTGGAAAGTCTTCGAATTCTGTCATTTCAGAGACATGATACTTGGTAAACAGCACTTCGCTACAGTCCTGAAGTATGCCCTGGAACAGACAGCCTCTCCATACTTGGTGAAGGAAGCGTTCAGGAAGACTGGAGTGATTCCATTCAACCCAGCTGCCATCGATGCCTCAAGGCTTCTTCCTGAAGATCCGTTGGACATGTTGGAACTGGTAGGCATACATCACAACAGACTTTGTTGGTGTTGAACCTGTGAATGAAACAAGACACAAGAGGCTAAAAGGGCTAAAAATTTGTTCAATGAAACAGTCGTTTAAAATAAAATTACATTATTTCGCATTCCCTTTTTACTTTGATGTATATTAAAGAATTCTTTGTATCATTTCAGTTCCAACCCTCACACGACTACCAGGAGCAGGCTGTTCCCGACATTGAGTCTGAAGTACCAGTACATGTACTTAATTCAGAGCACGATGTTCTGGAGAATGAGGGAGATGCAACTGTATACGAGCTGACAGAAGGTATAAAAAAATTATGAAATTCGCCTTTTCTGGCCTGCCCAACTGACAAAGAAGCACACCGACCTTTTTAAGTTAAGTTTTGTGTTATTGGATGCAACCATTACTATTAACCACACAAACTAAACATCTGAATTCTCATTTCATAGATGCAACATTACCTGATTTGCTACCGGAGGAAGAGGGAAGGCAACACTCGCTCCTGGAGAATGAGGAGGGAGATGCAAATGTACACGAGCTGACAGAAGGTATAAAAAATCATATGTACATTTCAGTATCTATTGTAATAATGAAATTTGCCTTTTCTGGCTGACGTTGCGCCGTTGGGAACACCGTAAGATGGCGTGTCAAATCGACCCAGTTAAACCATTGCAGTGAAATGCATTACGCGTAACAGTCGTGCTTTTCTGGCAGCCTGCCCAACTGACGAAGAAGCACACCGACCTTTTTAAGTTAAGTTTTGTGTTATTGGACGCAACCATTACTATTAACCACACAAACTAATCATCTGAATTCTCATTTCACAGATGCAACATTACCTGATTTGCAAGCAGAGGAAGATGTAAGGCAACACTCACTCCTGGAAGGCAATTTATCCAGCGGAAACGCAACAAAAATGTATGATATTGTTTGAGACCATTTCATTGAGCTAAATCATGTCCCTCAATTCTTGACTGTTGAATCCGATACTTGTCACGTGTAAGTAACATTATCATGTACATGTAGTAATGGGCAAATTTTACACAAAAGTGTGTAAAGGTACAATAAAATGGGTACTATTTGACAATTACCACGTGATAATGTCATTTACATTGCCACATTTTTGTGATGGATTGCTCACTAAAATAGATTTTTATGAAAATATTTGCAGGTTTATTGACTTGTGTATTTTGAATGCCTTGACAGGTTTTTTAACCAGGTGTATAAACCTGGTATTTCGGCTTATCTTTTGTTACTGTTATTTGTGCACTTCTATCTCTTGGCCTACAGTGAGCAGTGAGTGACTTCACTAACTCCACCGAGCGGCATTTGAGGAGTGATATGTTATGTTATACCGGTACCTTTGTTTTCTAGATGTGATGAATGTGGCCACACCTTGCAGTGCAATTACTGCCGACCTCATGTTCTGGTTCAGCAAGGCCTCATTCCACCGGATCTTGCCGATGTATTCAGCGTCCACTTCCCCAGGTCCAAGGGGGCCAAAATGGCAATACCATCTGGACGGATCCTGACTGGCGATGAGGTCATCTCTGCCCTGAAACAGAAGGAAAAGGACTTAGAAGAAAGGTGACTACATACCCACCTTGTCCGTGGCATTATTGTTGTGCCTTCTGCTAAATACTATTGTGACAAGTAATGTTAATTTCAACAAGATTTTCAGACTCCCACAGTCCATCTTGAAGAAGTGGAAAATTTTATATACTTCAGGAATCAGATGAAAGCTGAGAAGGAAGAAATAAGGCGAGAAAACAAGAGGAAGAAAGAATGTGAGAAAGAAGAGCGAGAGAAAATACGACTTGAGAAGAAGAGGAAGAGAGAAGATGAGGCAGCAGAGAAAGCAAGGATGTTAGCAGAGAAGAAGAGAAAGCGGGAACTGGCCAAAGAAGAGCGGGAAAGAGAGGCAAGAAAGAAGAAGGAAGAACAGAAATTGAAGAAAGGTGCGGCGGTGACAGCAAAAGCAAAGAAGAACAAGGAAAAAAAGAAGCAATCTTGGCAACCTCCCTTCAAAAAGCTCGACTTGTTGCCGGGTTCATCTGTATTGACTGAGCTCTATGATGTATGCAAGGCAGCCGGAAAAGGCCAAAGCATCAAAGCTTCTCTACCCCAGCAGCATGAGTTAATGAAGGAAGAAAATGGGCCCTACAGCCTGGTGAATGAAGTCACAGCACAGTATGAAGATGACTATGCTGATATGGGTTCGGTCATACTGCAAAAGTTATCAGCCAACAATGTGAAAAACATCAACATCGACACCCTGATGACAACTTCAGCTGTATTAATCAAGTCTGCCCTAAACAACATTGACCCGGTGAAGATGGCACAGACATTGAAGATGGCGCCCGATCACATGGACCACTGGCAAAAGTATGTGCAAATTGCAGCTGACTGGAAGAATGATGGATCAACAGATGACGAATTGAGTCTTGGGCCAACCGATTTGCTCAATGATTACCTTTGTGCATCTTTTCGCTTTGTGCTTGTTACGTATTACACAAGTCATATTTATTAATTTATAAACTTCCTTTCAGCCAAATGAAGCTCTGCGCCAGTTACCTACACTCTGCTTGTGGTCAGACTGAGAGCCCATGCAGTTATTCAACCCTTCTTTTCAGCTGAATTAGTTTCTCCTTCATTGTCCAGCGGCCACCTTTGGGGCTTGGTCGCTATTCTTTCCTTAATTGCTTGTTTGTCCTGTCTACACAGGCTATGTAGTTCTACATTCGGGCTTCAGCTCACTCTTTTCTAGAGTTTCAGATTGTAAAGTTCCACTCATTCAGTCTAAAGTGCAAAAAGCATTCCATTCATATTCTTCCGCTCAGAAGTGGCGCATCAAGAAAAATCTGATTGATAAATGCAAACAGAAGCTTGATTTCCTGAAGAGATGGAAACTGCATGCAACATCAGTCACAATAAAACCAAGTTCAGATAGAGATGAACTGCCCCCAACCTTGCAAGTTGACGTGTCAGCAGACAATGCTGGCGGGCACAAAGAAGTAGATAACTCTGAATTGCAAAGGGAAAAGAAAGTTGAGAAAACCTTACATGTGTTAGATAAGGGCAATGTTTCTCTCCGTTCATATCATGACTTGGCCACTATTCATTCTTCTTTGCCTCGGGTACACCANCGCCTTTATAATTTGCGGACAGCTCGGCGCCGCAAAAAGCGCAAAATTAAAATGCATTGCAACAAATTCACAGAGCCGTAGACGTGATTTCCCGGCATTCAGGCCACCATCATCCTATATGGGAAGCAGTTTCATTCATAAATACAAGCAGTTTCAAGAGCCCCGAAGTTCCATGAACTCTTGTTTTGACTGGAGACTGACCACATGGCTTTGTTGTGTCTGGTTTGGGACCATAAGTATTCACGGCTAATGACGGCCGGCTCATCTTCAACGCGAGTATCGGATGATCAGAACACTATTCTGAATGTGGAGTTTACCGAGTTGCAAGTTTCAGCATGATTTATTGGCAAGTACTAGCATTATGCAAATTGTGTCTTATTTTTGCGGTCGTGCCGACAATGTTGAATTGAAAAAATTTTACGCGTATTAAATTTGCGGATGTGATAGGACCGCAAAGACCGCAAAATTAAAACGTCCGCGAAAATTTCCCGTTTTACAGTATTTCGGCTTATCTTTTGTTACTGTTATTTGTGCACTTCTATCTCTTGGCCTACAGTGAGCAGTGAGTGACTTCACTAACTCCACCGAGAGGCATTTGAGGAGTGATATGTTATGTTATACCGGTACCTTTGTTTTCTAGATGTGATGAATGTGGCCACACCTTGCAGTGCAATTACTGCCGACCTCATGTTCTGGTTCAGCAAGGCCTCATTCCACCGGATCTTGCCGATGTATTCAGCGTCCACTTCCCCAGGTCCAAGGGGGCCAAAATGGCAATACCATCTGGACGGATCCTGACTGGCGATGAGGTCATCTCTGCCCTGAAACAGAAGGAAAAGGACTTAGAAGAAAGGTGACTACATACCCACCTTGTCCGTGGCATTATTGTTGTGCCTTCTGCTAAATACTATTGTGACAAGTAATGTTAATTTCAACAAGATTTTCAGACTCCCACAGTCCATCTTGAAGAAGTGGAAAATTTTATATACTTCAGGAATCAGATGAAAGCTGAGAAGGAAGAAATAAGGCGAGAAAACAAGAGGAAGAAAGAATGTGAGAAAGAAGAGCGAGAGAAAATACGACTTGAGAAGAAGAGGAAGAGAGAAGATGAGGCAGCAGAGAAAGCAAGGATGTTAGCAGAGAAGAAGAGAAAGCGGGAACTGGCCAAAGAAGAGCGGGAAAGAGAGGCAAGAAGGAAGAAGGAAGAACAGAAATTGAAGAAAGGTGCGGCGGTGACAGCAAAAGCAAAGAAGAACAAGGAAAAAAAGAAGCAATCTTGGCAACCTCCCTTCAAAAAGCTCGACTTGTTGCCAGGTTCATCTGTATTAACTGAGCTCTATGATGTATGCAAGGCAGCCGGAAAAGGCCAAAGCATCAAAGCTTCTCTACCCCAGCAGCATGAGTTAATGAAGGAAGAAAATGGGCCCTACAGCCTGGTGAATGAAGTCACAGCACAGTATGAAGATGGCTATGCCGATATGGGTTCAGTCATACTGCAAAAGTTTTCAGCCAACAATGTGAAAAACATCAACATTGACACCCTGATGACAACTTCAGCAGTATTAATCAAGTCTGCCCTAAACAACATTGACCCGGTGACGATGGCACAGACATTGAAGATGGCGCCCGATCACATGGACCATTGGCAAAAGTATGTGCAAATTGCAGCTGACTGGAAGAATGATGGATCAGCAGATGACGAATTGAGTCTTGGGCCAACCGATTTGCTCAATGATCAGGTAAACTTACCAAACGGTGATCAATCACCTGATCAATTTTTGAGATTTAATCCTGGTTAAACTTGCTTGATTTCATTTTTCATAAAGTATGCCACTAAGTAAAAAAATGTAAGTCACCATTCTGTTCATGAGGAAATAGAAACAGGTTGATCATGTGAAAAATAATTCTGTCCACTCAGTTCCGTTATAAGTGCATGTTTCATTTGAGGTAATCAAGACATTCCTGGATATTTTAGCAGCGGAAGAACCACCCAAGAAAGTCCACATGCTGACTTGTTTTCTGGCTGCGAAATGGCGAGAGGGAGATGTGACTTCATGGCTCTATAAAGAGGTAGGCCGGAAGTAGTAAATTATTAGTCAGAAGCACATTAAAAATAATACATACATGCAACTGCCTTTTGACAGAGAAGTGAACCGAAGATTATAAAGTGTGCTAATGTTAGTCCATTGTTCTATCTATCAGCTATCGAGGTTCTCTCATTTCATACATAATGTTTTAATGCTCACACCCCATCCTGTCCGAATTATAATGAAAATACGCTCCATTCACACTGAGCGATCGTTGTATCGCACTTACTAACTAGCTGTTGATCACCATGATCACAAGCAATCAGATCCCCACTATCAGCAACAGAATGAATAGAAATGAGTAGAGACTTGTGTAAGTGACAGTCTGTGACCTTTTTCCAATTAGTGAAGTTGGTGATGGCACTCATTCCTGTGGGCTAACACAGATCAATGCTGAATTTGAATAGCAGCAAAAAGGTGTGTTGACCCAAAAGTTGAGCATGTCTGGACAGGACAGATGCTTTACACTAGAGGCATGGCAGACGGTTAGGCAAGACAAGGACAGGATGGTGCAGGTGCATCTTCTACATGTACACAGCATCCACCACCACAACAGCCAGCTAGAAATGAAAGAAATGAAATGAATACATGCAAACAACAAACAGACAGTCTTACCACGCCACATGACATACACTGTAACAGTGAGTAGCAACAGTGCAAACCTAAGACATGAAATAATATTTCACAAGTAGTCTAATATATACTACAAAACACTTACACCACAACGGCACAGTACACTAGAGTTAAGCCAGTAATTAACAGTTAATTGAAAAAGTGAATTGACCGTGGAAATTTATCATGAAAGACTAGCATTTTGTAATAACCGAAGCTTGAAAAAAATTTCATAGTCCCTTTAATCTGCGTTGACCCCAAAAATGAATCACTCAACACTGGCTAGTATGTCTTCATTATGTTTCAGGAAAATTTCAGTGAATACCAGTGGATATTCCTGCCCATCTGCCATAACGAACATTGGCTCCTTCTGGTGGCAGACTGCGTTGGCCACACAGTTGGAATTTACAACTCCATCAGGAATTGGTCGGAGCCGTTAGAGGCATTTTACCTAGCATCATGGTGGTAATTTGATACAAAAAATGACAATTATGACAACATAACTTTGCTGCATAATTCAAAAGGTTGGAATGTAAAGCTAACAAGAGTTTTCACCTTTGTGGTTGTAATTAAATGCAATATATTCAGTCACTTCATGGCTGCAAGAGGAGACAAGAAGGATTGGCGACAAGTCAAGTATGAAAGCAGCCAGCAAAGTGATGGGTACAACTGTGGAGTGGGCCTAGCTTAGTACGGCCGGTATTGTATAGAAATTGCCGTCAAGCGAATAGGCCCTATTGGTATGCAACAGGCCTCATTGTAAGATGATCAGACCATGACTTGATGTAGTCCGTGAATCACCAGAGCGCCGCGAAGTTTTGACATGTTAAAATTGCTGTTGCATACCAATAGGGCCTATTCGTTTGACGGCAATTTCTATACAATACCGATCGTACAAAGCTCGGCCCACATGACAATCGGCCGCCTACTCTGATTTCCCGCCCAGGACGGTATTGGGGCGCGGATACAGTATGTGCTGAGTACACGGCAAATGTCAGCAGAAGAGAAACCTGCAAAAGAGAAAATATTTTCATGTTGTTAAGATTTAGAACTACAGAAGTTTTGATGAGTAAAAATACAATATGTGAATGATGTCAATGTACTATTTTAAAAATATTGCAGAATGCTGAAGCGATTTTGAAGGGGGTGCCACCAACAATTATGCGGACATTCCACTGTGACAATTACAGGAAGTATGTCCTCGGCAAAATCCTATCATCCAGAAGAAAGTGAATGGGACAAGAAGATGGAAAGTTCGATGTGCTGTGTACACCGACTCGCCAGAAGGGAATATACATACGTGCTGTATTTTATTGAATCGTTAATACAAATATACCGGTACTGTATTATTGTGATGTATAAAGTTTATGTGCTTTAATGTTGTTTGCAATGTACACTTGTGAAGTATTTGTCAATACCGGTACTGTAAATATACGTAATTGTAAACACTGCCACTGCAAAAACAGTCATGTAACTATAATCATCATGCTCTTTCTGAATCTGAAGATGTTTGTGGACACAGTAGACTGTGATTGTAAATTAGACTGTGATATGTGGAAAGTAAGTTATGACTAGATGTTGTGCACAGAGTATATTTGTGAATAGTTTGTAAATATTCTAGTAGTACCACTACGGTACTGTAAATACTGTCTGTTATACTGTACATAGCAAGCACGGTGAGGTCACAAAAAAACGAAAAATGCGTACGATCATCGTGGAACAGGCGGCATCTGCGCGCAGCGAATCGTAACCGTGTTCAGGTCACCTGCGACTAGATCGTAGTATAGTGAAGTCCTAAAAGTCACGTGACTTGTGATCATGTTACTTGTTCAAGATGGCAGCGCCCATGCTATCGGTAGGTACCACATTTCATTTTTAATTACGGTACATTGTCACAGTTCAATATACAGTCCGCTCGCGTTATACCGCCCCTCATTCTCGATATGGGAACATCTCACTAGTCCGAAGGTTCACTAGTCCGAAGGTCCACTAGTCCGAATGTTCACTAGTCCGAAGGTTCACTAGTCCGAAGGACCACTCGTCCGAAGGTTCAGTAGACCAAAGTTTAAAGGGCCTCTAGAGGCAGCTTGCCATTAGGCTACTATCAGTACCGGTTCTTCGGCCAGGCGGCGCCACTTTAACGTAATAATCACTAGTACGAGGTATTCAACCTGGGTTTTCCCCGTGGTTTTCCCCTGCCATGCTGGCTGCCTCTAGAGGCCCTTTAAGGTTCACTACCTCGAAGCTTCACAAGTTCGAAGTTTCATTTTGTGTGGTGTGAATGGTCTATTAGACACGGCAAAAATAGGTGTACGCGCAAGAAAGCCGGGAAGATGCCAATCAATTTTGAGCTCAGAGCGCAACAAAGGAT
>NMRB01002629.1:17687-30414 GCA_002633025.1 Notospermus geniculatus | reverse complement strand
GGGGGGGAGGAGAAGACAGTCTTTTGCCATTTTTTGCCCAAAATCCACATGAAAATCACGTTTTTTGGTTGGCTCTGGCCCCCCTCTGCTATACGGCCCTGGTAAGATTCTCTTCCCAGTCATCCGTCAGAGTCAAGTCAGGAGTAGATACTGGTAATCTCCTCCTGGTCCAGTTACCATAACCTGTCGGAGACATGTTTCGGACTGACAAATGCTGTCCTTTATTGAGAGGTGTCTTTTGATTACCAAGACTCACAGGAGGTTCTACTGAAGCGGATTTGGTCGCCATAGCTCTACAATATCCAGTGATCTCAGTGTACTGGTACTCTTTACAGTTGAATGGTCAAGTGTCTGGTAGTGATACCACAAACTCCCGGCATAAACATTGAATGTGATGGCCTGATATTTGTACAGCCTACAGGGAAAGACATTGAAACCAAGTAAATACTATTGTCCTAAGAGGTCTGTCTCATTTTGACAAATATCTGCTCCAGCGTTATGACTGCAGTCATAAATCCAGCTATGCTACTCATGTTGAGATTGGTATTGCATAAAGACTGCAATAGTGCCTTCCGCCAGACGCTACAGATATCTCATATAGCTGCTATACGGTATTGATTTTCTTCTTAGACTAAACTGCAAAGGAAGTGGTGCCTTGAAACGGTTTGAGATCGAGTAATAAACAACCTTGGATGAAAGGGTCGGAACAAAGGTTGAGGCAAAGCGACTTGGTCTGCTTGTGTCTTCCTCTCCGACCCAGAACACCTCAGGTAAAGACAGTATTGGCCAATCAGGAGAGAAGATGTGTGCATTATACCGGTAATTCTGTGATATCGAGGAGAGAATGGTACATGTACTCTTAATTTGGCATCAGTGGTCCAGGTGTTCCTACTCCGTCAGTTATTTTAACGACTGCAAGAGTCAGCTGGCATTTAGAGAGTACCCTAGAGAAAAAATGCCTGGGGTCCCCGGTGGGGCCCACCGGGGACCCCACCGGGGGCCCCACTGGTGGCCCCGCCGGGATCCCGGTGGGGCCCACCGGGATTNAAACTCCCATGAAAAGTAGGCCCTAGGCCTATGTCTGCAATACCTACCAATCACAGTCATTCTTCCCTTCCATTTTATAAGGGCAGATTCAGGGACAGGCCCCTAATCAGTTGGAAATTGGACAGAAACCCAGAGCTTCAATGCAGCAACAAAACTCAAAATTTGAAAATGGCGGGAAAAATGAAAACGAGGCTCCCACCCCACCGGGATCCCACCCCACTGGGATCCCACCTCACCCCACCGGGATCCCACCTCGCCCCACTTTGACCCCAGCCCAGACTGGGATCACATCCTTCCACCCCACTGGGATTTTCTCACCCCACTGGGGCCCACCCGGCCCCACCGGGGTGGGGTGGGATCCCACCGGGATCCCGGTAACATTTTTTATGGGGTATCCAATATAATATGCACTCTTTACAGTATCACACAAATATAAAATGTTTTCAAATACTTGAAATAGGCACGACAGGAGCTGAACAGCCGTCTGATGTGTCTAATAGCTTATTTGATTTGCCCTAATGGTGGCAATTAAAAAGCGTCAGGATTGTATGGTTTCCTTTTAAATGGAGCTTGTATTTTATCGATCGTTATCAACGGGGAGGTTGTGTGGTTTCATCCTCAGACAGATTGCTGTGCAGGATGAACGTGATGAAATACGTGAACGAGATGGTGAGGCAGCTCTGCCACCGATCAGTGCGGGTGTTTGTGTCACTAGAGGGCACCAGAGGGATTCACAGGCTGTTCCCTCAAATGTTTTGAGCATGAGAAATGTGCCCTCAGACTCTGTCTCTGACCATACATGTAGACAGCAGGGTCAACGCACTGGACAAATTGACGTGCCGAACGAACTGGCAGTCTGAGTAATCAGGCTGTTATCGATGTGTACCGTGAAGTTTGGGCTTCGGTGATTATCAGGCTACACTTCGTGTCCTGAAAGAATGTCTCCGGATTCACCACTTATGTGGTGTTGCCATGGCAATTTCCTGACTCAGTGCCGATGACTGTACCACAATTGCCACTTACCGCAGCTTAGCCTGATGAAGGTGACTGTGGATGTTGTCACCCTTCACAGAGGCTGTGACATTCTGATAAGTAACAGGGTTTTCTTTGTTGAGTCTTCATCTTGGGCTGTTTTACTTTGACATATTTCAGAGAAGGGATGCGGATGTGAAATGAAAAGTTGACAGACTGTCATAAAAGACCTTTCTCTGCCAATCTAATTGAAACTGGTTGCCTAAAGCAATGACATTTCAAAATCAAAGGATGATCTCAACCCTCCAACCGCTGTAAACAGAGTTGTGGTTACAAATGTCAGGATTTCTTTCTGAAATGCCACAGGGTGGAGCTTCATAGGTGCTGCGTACGATAAGAATCGAATGACAGGTTGTTAAGACCGTCGAGTGTGACTGGAGGTCGATAAAAAACGTGATTTGAACGCGGCATTATGGAATGATGACATCTCTGATTATCGATCGATTTGACATCGACTCATTCGTCATTAATCATCGATGCGGGAAGAAGTTCACGCTGGTGGCTGAACGTCAATACCAGTCAATGTTAGTGGTTGCAAGGACAAGTTTCCACTGCGCCGTCCTTATAGTCATTAGTAGGAGGAAACCAGAGAGCCTTGGAGAAAACTTAAGCTGTCAAAGAGAGGTGCACTCGCTCTTCCATGAGTACCAGTCTCAGTTATTGAACCTGGGACCTCAGAAGTGAGAGCACTGGATGTTTCCGCTTCACCATTCTGACAGTGACAGCCAAGTATGAAATCCGTCATAGCTGTCTCCAATGTGAAATCCAACTCTCAATTCAATCACTTCAATTCCGGTTGAATCCTCTGATGCTTTCTCTATAAATAACGCCTCCCCGCCGTTTACCAATACCATTTACTCGGGGTAAGCAATCAGTAGAAGATGTCGGTGACATTCTTGATGTATTAGCCTGATCCAATAATCACTGCTTTGAGATGGATGCCACGGTTAATTGTCAGGTGTCAGAGGTAGACAGAGCTCTTCTAAGTTTCCTAATAGGGCTTGTCTGAGTGATTTCGTTTTTTGCAATCAAGAGAGTTGTCAGGCTATCAATCATTTGTGTTGCTGTTGAGTATCAAGAGAATCGTGCGTGGAATTAAAGCCCCTTCCGCACTCGACGCAACGCAACGCATTGTGACACGATTATTCAGCCACCTCATGAAGTGTGGACACCCCAGCAACAAGTCGCAAGCAGTTGCAGGGCTCGGTCACAAAATGCGTGCTGGGAATGATCAGGAATTTTGAAAATCGTGATGTTGAATCATTCTTTCCTCCACCAAATGCTGCACGAATTACTGCGGTAGACATGAATGAGATCAAACTCGACGTTAACGATCTGCTAATCAATAGTTGTGTGTTCTTCCTCTCCAGACGAAGGTTTAATTCTCGCATAGCGTCGGGCAATTAGCTGATTAGCTGTCGTCGGAGAATTCGCTCGTGCTGAATGTGAAATCATCAACAATATCTGTAATTATTCTGCCAATCTTCATTTCAACATGGACTAACTGGTGAAACAAGTAGATACAATATAGTTCATTCTGCTGCAGCTTTATTTGTCTTTTCACGTGTTTCGTTTTGGGCTTGGTCTTTAGACCCTTCCGCTCCATGTGATGTGAGAGCTTTCTAATGTATGTTGGCTCTCTATGGGCTACTTAGCTGTAGAAAAGTACGGGCGGTCGCCAGTGTCACTGTTCATGGCATAAGCCATGGACATGGTGATGAATTGCCCACTCGTTCGAGAAAATTGCTTGGAACCCTCATGTGGCTTGAGCACCTTAGCGAGCGAGAGACGTGACTCAGGCATGTCAGGTGAAGCTTGAATTACACCAAGAGTGAGTGGCTTCTTGGTCCCTATTGTCATTGATCTTACTGGAAGTCTATCCTGAAGGTCAGGTTGTAAGTTGTATTGAGGACGTTCTACGCTGTACTTGGAGTGTTCTCCCTCTGCCTTCTGTTTTAACTCCATCACAATATTATTGATCAGAATGTTTAAGAGGATAACTTCAGAGCACCGGACCACGAATGATCTGTATCTAAGCTTCTGGAGTCAGTATTGGTGATTTGATTGCCTGGACATAGTTTCAGTCGAGCGGGAATCAGTCGATCAATATATTGATTTGTTTAGAAACAATGGCTTCAGGCGGACTTTGATTAATCATGAATAAACCTTTGATGAGAGCCTTTGATGGATGTGAGTAAACCTTAGATGAGGCCACAGTGTAAGGCTCCTCTGAACAGTACTCGGAGCTTGGAAATGTTGCATCCTTGCTAAGGAATCTGGTGTGTTCCTCCTGTACTTCCCAGAAGATGCTCTTCATGTTGTTCAGGTGGCACCAGTTCATGATCGCAATAGCTATCATCCGGCGACTGACTCCTGGTGCATGACATGTCGGCGTCTGCCGTGATTTGGGGCAAAATGGCTACATCAGCAAGCAATTACCCTCTTCTCGCGGGTCATGATTCTCAATTTTAGGACCTGTAGGAGCTGGGATATTAGCCAGATTGGCTACATCGTCATATTTCATATTTCGCTGGAGGCAGATTAATGACTGATATATGAAACTGTTATTTGAAATTGACAAGGTTTGTGGTGCAGGAGTCAAAAGAAGAAGTAACTGAACAGGTTTCACTGTTTCTCTGAAAAGAGAGTTGCTCAATCAACTGACATCCATCCTCACCTGTTCTCTTTCAGCCAGGATTCTATTGCGCACACGTTGTTGTTGTCAGCCTGTCAAATGAGACATAGATTCGAAGCTGAAAGCTACATGATAAAAGAAGTAGCGCCTTGCGACTTATTGTGTGAAAAATGTGAGCGGAATTGCTAGCTGGAGATTAGAAAAAGATAGGGAATTGTCCATTTGAATGTCAGGGGTTGTCTTGTTGTTAGCGACATGAGCATTTCAGGTTCTGCCTACCGTACTGGGTGGATTATCTGCGGATTTTCAAAATGAAAACCTGAGGCAAACAGCAGCATTGAAAGGGTCGGCTGGTATGCCTTCTCTTGCCTGTCATTTTAAAGCTCTGAAGTGAACAGAATTTCCACTCTTGATCTCATTTTAGGAAACCTTGTTGAATGGTGCATGCCGGAAGATGCCGATCTTGAGGGGATCGAATTCAAGGCGATGACAAGCGGGTCACATACGTTACAAAAAGACTTTGTGTAAGTTTTCTCATGCTTTTACATCCAATACGGTATTAATTTCTGCGCAAAATGTGAAAAAAAGTGAATCAATTTTGCTCTGAATCACAGAGATCTGCCTCCGCCATGTCTGCAGGGAAATTCTGATGAAGTGTTCAATTCTTTTGCAGTTACTTTAAAAAGGACACATTTTATGGTCTGGCGTGTTTTGAGAATATGCCAGTTGAAAGTGAGATTGAGCGTGGTGCTAGGATGAAGTCGGTCGGAATTCTCTCAACCTCATACACACTCCTGTATCGGCACATGCAGTTCTTAGAAACACAAGTCAGGTAGGTTTGGAGGCGGTGAGTTCAAACCAACTGGGTTTTGCCAACAAGCGTCTCCATTATCGAACAAGGGCCGCAAACGCCCTCAACTATGATACAGTTATAAGATTTCTGCAATATGAGATGAGAGACCATGTAAGATTGTCTCCGTAAATGTCACAGTCGTCACACTTTCTGTCAATATTATACCACATATCTGCAGTTTATTGTCTTTAAGCTATTTTGATCAAGTTGTCTTGGAAACGGACATATCCATATCATCATCAGCTGTCATTGGCACCCGGTTAGGGATTAAGGCAATATTGTGATCATAAGCCGTGAATACATAGTCATTACAATGTTATTGGTTGCTCATATCATTCTCGAGAAGTTCATGAAGATCGGATAGATGCATCTTGATTGTGCTGTGGCAGTCTCCACAGCACTGGTAGTCCCTTTTAAAAATGTAGCTGCATGACCCCAGTTACCGCGCAGAGACCTGTAGCTATGTACCAATAGATGTCACTAGTGCATTGGTGTTCATTCCATGGGAAATGTCTCTTAGATAGGGTTTAGGTTCCTCAATTGATAGAATGAACTTGGTGCTTGCGGTATTTGAGAGATGAACAGGTGCAGTAACAACCCATACATTACATATTACCCAGTTAAAAAAACGGCGGCCCGCCCCTCTTAAAAATGCCGACAGTAAAATCCGCCCCTCTTAAAAAATTCGCCCGCCCTTCTTAGAACTCAATTAGAGCGCTCAATTATGTGTCTCAGATGCTCAGAAATCGCATCTCAGAGCAGCTAAAATCCAAATTTCGCTGGGGAGGGCCCCAGACCCCCGCTGGAAGGCACCACGCCCACCACCGCCCCTCTTAGACCAAAACACCTGGAGGACACTGAGTACCGGTACATGTAATAATCTTATAATGCCAATTTCCACGGTACTGAATTAGTCAAAGAGTAGATCTTGCCTGCATTGGTCATCGTTACTACCTTCCGTCATACAACACACCATTTACCGTAGCTTTCGTTTGGTTTTGAGGGGGACATAGCCAAGCATATCACGGTCATGTTGCTTTTGGCTGCTGGCAGAGCTGCAGCACACCCCATTATGCATCATTCACAGGTTATAACGAGCTAATCAGGCATCAAACTGTTTAATTTTAGGCATTTGTTAAGCAATCCTGCAATGTACAACCAACTACAGTCTTTCTACGACATACGAAATATCAAAAATGTACTGTAAGAATCAGCCACATAGTTTATTATCATTATACCTGGTGTGTGTTTTCTGGTGGTGGGTTTGCTAGAGGGTGATAGGTTCCCTTTTCACCGTGGGTTTCCTGGTGTGTGTGAACAAAAGTGTAAAAGATACTCGAGTGTGTTAAGACGCCTCTCCACGTGAGAGTTTTCTCGTGCAAGTTGGCTCTCTATGGGCAACTCAACTGTGAGCAATTGTTTATGTCATTGGTCCCAGTAAGCCGTGAGGAACAAATAATAGTGAATTGCCCATTGTGAGCCAACTTCTGCAAGAAAACTCTCACGTGGAGAGGCGCCTTTAGTCACTCTCCTATCTTGTGCTTCCCGAATTGGCTGTCTCTGTGTACATGAACCTGTTGGCGTCAGTTTCATCATCTTTCCAACCATTCAAAACAGTTGGAATCATTTCATCATTCCCCTGATTCTCCCACTCGGGGAATTAAACCATCACCTTCAGTGTGGGATATTGATCGTTATTGGCAATCATGAGAGTATTGATTCTGGTAACACTCCTTCGGTTGTTGTCATTGTAATCTCTGTAATTGGAACTCACGTTAACTTTTGTGTTCTTGTTGTTAGTGTGATGAGACTGAAAAATACCGGCACTCGGCCTCCGCGCAACAGAAGAGGTTAGGTTACCGTCTCAAAGCAGCATTCAGCCTCTTGTATCTCAAAACAACATATCTGTTTCTCTACCTTGCAGACATCAGTTAGAAATTCCTGGTAAATACAGCCAACTTAAAGCATTCTATGAGGACAAACGGGGCACTCTTCCATCTAGTATATCGATTGATAGTATAAGATTTGTGAGTCCAGAATCAACACCCAGTAGTGAAATTCTTCCAGAACTAAAGGTAAAGTCAAATTTGTGATGTGAGATTTGCAAAAGGGTTTCTGACCTTCAGTCATCTTCTTGAATTCATGTTCTTGTTCTCCCCAGAATAGTGAGTACGTACACACAAACACCAAGTGAGTAAATCAATCACTGAAAAAGAAGAATCACAATAAGCAAACACCTGCCACATACAGACAAATTTAATGTCGTTAAAACGTGTTTGATTTCAGATAACCCATCCTGCAGGATGTTTTTCACAATTTATGAAATTCTTCGGGGAAAATGTCTTCATTCTCTGGAAGTACACATTACTACAAAAGCGGATATTGTTTTTCTCTCCACCGCCAATAGGAGTCGTTTGTTACAGAGGTAACTAGTGTGTGGACGGTGGCCAGACAGTGGTGGCCATTGCTGTCTGACTGGTTAGTGGTAATGTCAGTACAGCACGCTCACCCTGAAGGTTGTGGAATCGATTCCATACCTCATACTGCGAATTTAGGCCTTACAGGGAGAGCAACTTTCACGAACCCCTATACAAGTCATTTCTTGGGGCTTACTCAGCTACCTTCAGTGCTAATTACGTCATACCCACGCAGAACCTGTTCATTTGTAACTTGGATTGTGCATTTCACTTTTCATGTACGATTCATTTCCGTTCCCCTTTTCTTTCAGTTTACTGTGCATGTTCATTAGGGAATCACAGTATACCAGAGATGATATCAGGTCGCGAGCCAAAACCACATTTTTATGTCAACGTAGCTGATATTGAAACGTTAGAATCAGAAATTTCATACATTGCCTGTAAGTATGAGTAGAGGTATTGCGTATTCAAAAGCAAGTTGCAATCAGCGTCAGTGTAATGGGGACACGGCATGCTTTGGGTTTTACTGTTTCCCATCAGATGTGCTTATGACCTCGTATATCAGGACACCTCCCAAATAAGGACATCATCTGTCAGTCCAAGAGGTGTCCTTGATAGGAAGGGTCCAGTCTATCCTGAAGTCGTACTGATTTTATGATTTCAGGTACGACAGAAAAGATCTTCGAGAGCAAGACCCACTTGTACGATGTGTATGTGGACAATCAAAACCTGACGGCAAATACTCCTGCACTGAAAGACTTACTTAAACCTAGTGACGCGGACAGGGATAAATCGGCCAAACTTACTAACCAGAGGTGTGTTCCCAATCTGACTGCCAGGGGGCACTTCAGAGAATGCTTGGCTTGGATCTTGCTGCTCAAAATGGTGCCAGTAATGCAGTGTAACATTTGTGTTCATCACTTCGAAGTCGTGGGTTTGATTCCTGCAGTAGCCCGCTTCGATTCCTAATGGTGCAGGTTCCGCTGTGCTCTTCTCAACTTATGGTACCCCATACATGAAGTTTATCTTTTCCAGATCTGCTCACTTGTTTTCCATGGAGGAACTTGGTGAGGAGAACGTGATGGATGAAGAGGAACTATTTACATCGTAAGTGGAGGGGTGGTGGACTTCAGTTCGTGACCTTCCATTTATTGTGGCCTGCTGTCCTGACTTATCTCGGTCAATTTATTCAACAGTTTGATAAAAATCACTTCTCTCATTGCAGATTCTTTACTGAATTGAACAACCGCTTATTCCAAACCCTTCTGGATGTCGCGGGGTCACAAGATCGTCAGTTGACGTCGGACCACATGAGAAACATGGGACTCGATCCCATCGGGGATCGGCCGTTCTTGATGGAGCTGGTGGAGACGTATGGTATTGATGTCATGTTAATGGTGGACAATCCTTGCTGTCCTCGATGAAATGCGAAGTCTAGAGATTAGGGTCCAGTTTACTGGGATGTATGAGGGGAAGGGTCGTGCATTCCACTTGGTGTCAGAACATGGCACCTTTGTTCAGATAAAAATAATCAGTTTGAGATCAAAGATGCAGTTTCTGCTTGTTGTGATTTCTGATGCCCTGCCAGCCTCCTGCGTCGGTGACCCCTGGGGTTAGACAGGTACATGTACATGATTGCCCAATCAGCCAATGGTATAGTCTGTACCAACTTAATTTTGCTTGACTCCCACAACTTACGGTAGGCCTACAGATGTATGCATGGCCAGTCCTGCTACATGAACTTGTAACTAATGAAACCTCAAACAAGTGTGTGGGAGTTTATCATTCAAGAAGCTAACTCGGAGGGGGCTGAATCACAGCAGGTTAATTTGCTGCCCAGTTCAAACTGTTCTCAGGGCAGTGCCAATCAGATACATCAACCAATGAGCCATTAGAAGATGTGCAATAACTTGATAAGGGAGTGATAGTTTTGGGGCTGATCACAAACTTGGGTGCAATGATATTTGAGCTGTGTAAATGTTTTGCTTGGATCACAAGAAGTGCTGCTGTTCATGTCAGTCCATGAGGGGTGTTTATTACATAGAGTGTGGTATGCAGCCTGAAAGTCTCACCGGTTTATCGTTACTTAAAAGCCTATAGAACTTACAGCATCAGTACTTAGACTCTAATCGACATCAGAGTTCTGCACACATGTGTTGTCATGGCAAAACCAAGCAATGTTTTAGGTTGCCTACCAGTGTGCATGTGCGAAATCGCCACAGAAATCAACATGGCAGAAGAGGGTGTCAGAACAGTGAATGAGTCCTGAAAACATTGTTATCAAATGAGGAATTCGCACAAAACCTCGGTCTTTCCTGACAGGGTTGGTGACTTACAATGAAAAGTTAGAACCGGTACTGGTTCCCACACAGGTGAGTGGGGCGATTCATGTAAATATAAATGTTCATGTACAAAGTATCTTTTATGAATGTTAATGGCTGGTAAATACAAACTGTGTAGCATACTTCTCAAAGTACCAGTGCCAACCAGAATGTATATTTTTGGCTATATTGTGAATGTTGCTATTGAAAACAGGCCTCACTTCAAAGTTTGTATTTTTCACTTGGTTCACACTTGAACTGATACACTTCCTTTGATGCATAACGAAATTTAAAATTGTCACGTTATAACAGACTTTATCTTAAAAGGAGAGGCTTTGCTTTCGAATAGTTCTCACTTCATATCAGTGTACAGATATACTCATGTACAGAAACTTTTGTGGTTACTTTTCTTCTCGGTGGGTGTACATGTTCATCTCTTCTTATTTATACTTGATAAACGAGATCCTCCCACTGCAGGGTTTTTACCTCGCTCCTCTTTATCCACTCACACTTTGTGTGGGAGTGTATGTAGAGGAGGAGCGAGACCAAAGCCCTGCTGTGGGAGGATGGCAAAGGAAAACTATGGGGCTTGATATCTTGAAAGAGGAACTATGGGTTTGGGGGCTTGAAAAGGAAACTACAGGGTTCATGTCTTGAAAAGGGAACGACAATGCTTGCATCAGGCACAGCTTTTTTTCATTCAAAACCAAGAAGTTATACATGTCTGAATATTGTGTGTATGTTTGTGTCCAGTTATTTGTGGTTCGTCATGTGTCATGTCCTTTGTAGAGTATTAAATCCTTGACGAGCCATACTTTCAGGCCTTCTGTGCGATGTGGTTAAGGTGCAGTATTATTTCTTGGCAGAGGTGAATTATCTGATCTTGGTGATTGATTATCCAAAGATCGAGTTGGCAAATTATGTGCCTGTATACTTAAGCTCACAGCCCTGTCCTGTGAAATCTTGTTTGTTCCCATTCTTAGATTCCATTGATGAGGAATGTCAGTGTTCAACCTCATTCAGAACTTCAGAATGTTCAGATCAACCTGTGAACTTAAATGGAGTTCTGTTCTTCACCTAGAATACATACCGTACCTTATACATGTACTGTAAAAATCCTGTGCTTCTAGTCAGTGCAATATTATATTACAGCAATGTTGGCCTATTTGATTCAACGCATACTCTTTCTGAACTGCTGAGTTCTTATATTTATTTATTTATTTACTGAGTATTCTAATAGAATAGCTTGTATCTGGTGTAGCATAGAACGGTGTAACGGTTCTTTTCGGTTCTGACATTGAGAAATAGTGTCAGATCTTTATTTTCATAATCTTGCAGAGGACCATTCAAGTTCGTGTCATTTCTTTCAAGATTCATGCGCAGGTTAGTCAGTGAGGCTTTTTTCACTGACACACTTAATTTCCCACCTCATTTGTTGCTACTGATGCTGAGTGTGATATTTACATGTGCAGCGATAGTAATTAGATCATGGAACAAAAGACTCAAAAGAAAATGAAAGTGAAATCTACAGTTAAGCTATTGGCGAACACACAGTCCATTTCTTTTCTGAAAAACTAAGATTTTCTCATGTCAAACATGAGGATTGTGACGACAGAGTTAAGCAGATAGTGATTCATTTCGGCACACTGGTACTTTACTTGAAGATTGAAGTTTTGTTGGAATACTACTAGACTTGGATTAGGTGCCAAATACTGTAAAGCAAGATAATTTCGCGGCTGGCAATTTTCGCGAATCAAGAATTATAGACATATTCACGGCAGGATATTTTCGCGAGTCTCTGCCATTTTTTTCTATTTTTTTCACGGACCATACTTATCACTTGCGTGTACTCATATTCGCGACAGGAAATTTTCGCGACTCATACACTCTCGCGAAATTCGCGAAAATTTCCTGCACGCGAAATTTTCCTGCTTTACAGTAATTCAATGTTGGATCATGATGGAAATCTGTTCTACTGTTATGTGACAAATATGTATGTAAGTGTACATAAAAACTGGACATAAGGAATATTAATAAAATGTGATCTAAGTTATTTGTTTACTCTGTGTTTGTTGCTCCATTCTGTGCACTAAGTGTCATGGTTTCCATCTGAAAATATTCGCATGTGGAACCTTGGTCTGTGGTCAAACCACAATTTGACGACAAGTCTACCAAACGTTAGGCACTCGGATCCATTTGATTTGCTGTGAACAGCTACTTTTCATTTGAAAGGATATCTGAATATGAAAAGAATAAGGGGAAGAAGCTCCCGTCCTTGGCACCCTCTCCAGAACTTGTAGAATTCTGCCGCTCCTAGTACATGTGACAAGTGTCAGATATTAAGAATTCAACGGCATCAATTCTGAGAGGCTGGATTGACAAGATGAAACACGTGCACTTGTTTTGAATATCACAGCGCCAT
>NMRB01002628.1:51951-73179 GCA_002633025.1 Notospermus geniculatus | reverse complement strand
GGGAGAAGCCGTTTCCAACCTGATGTTCTGTTCGTGGACTCACTCCCGCTGTTAGTTTTCGACTTTCATCACAGATCGTAAACATTTGCAACAAACCTAAACATTTCTAAATACCACGTCAGTTTTTCTGTACACCTACCTTCTCTGGTTTAGAAAATTGACGGTATTTTTGTTCAAAAGCATAGTTCAAGAGAGTGGTGGGTAAATCGCAATAGATAGAATGGCTGACCATCCTCGTTCCTAATACTTTCCAACCACAAAATATACAGCGGCCGGTTTAACTGGCTTGGTGCCAACCTGGGAGCGAGGTTGGTTCACAAGCGTTCTGATTGGTGCACCGCAACTCGAGGTGCGAGAGAAACAGAAATCCTGGCGAAGTTCTCCATGGGTTTGTGCGTACGAAGTATGAGGTAGTACAGACACATGGTAGTCCATGATGGGTTAGGCCCAACGACGACGTTTATCTATTGTGTGGGTATACCCAAACAAAAGATAAACGTCGTCGTATGGCCTAACCGGGCGCTTGCGAAACCTCTCTATTACCTTACCGTTATAACCATGTGAAATCGCAAATATTTGAGAAGCCATCCTTTGCTCAAGCACTTTTTTTATACGTCACTCTTATTGCAATAGTAAACACTTCTGGTGACTGACGGCAAGCACTTCAACAAGTGAGCACCTACGACGATGCTACATTCGACATCCACGATATTAGCTGCCGATCTCGTACCCAGAGTTCAATGCCACATTAAACTCTGGAAATGCCTAGACCGGTACTACTTTTTGCACAGTGCAAATGCATTGTCAGGACGGGTGAATTTCTGACCGCTGCACAAGCAATTGTGTAGGGATTCCAAAGAGTTCGTACTTTGTTTCTTAATAAAACATTGAATACCCAACGGAATGTTAAAATAGTAGTATTTTACAAATACTGGAACAAATTTTAATTTTGGTACGATTATTTTATCAAAATACTGGAACAAATTTTTTACAAATACTGGAACAAATTTTAATTTTGGTACGATTATTTTATCAAAATAATTTGTAAAATCGATGAGCACAAGAATCTTGTGCTATGTTTAGCCGTTTTCAGACGTCTTAGCCGAGGAATGATGGTGGCGACCTCTTCAGATTGATCAGCTGTAGCTGCTAATGCCGCATGGAAAAAATTTATATTAGAGAATTAAAATTCGTTGTTTTTAGGATTGTCAATGCTGTCCCTGACAGCAACCACTAATTCATATGGTTGGGAAATAACATCAGGATATGGATATTTAAAAAAAAACTAGTTCGCTTTTTCGTCGTGTCTCCTTGAAAACTCAATATTTTTTATCGGATCATGATAAAAATTGTAATTTTAAGGTCGTGGCGAACGCAATTATCAGAAAAGCCAATCGACCATTACAACTTCTCTCTTGCTCGTTCATTGACTGGGCTCATCCCTTTTAAAGCGAATGGCTCGCGGGGTTTGTTGTGGCGCCATGACAGTTGGTTATCGATATCAAGCACCGTTTTGAGAAAAAGGCAAAAGAAGGACTTTAGTTTAATGGGAAATGCATTAGACAGCCAAACTTCGGAGGCGTATTCTGCAAAATCTGCCGCTTCAAAATCAATGGGAATAGTACAAAATGTACATCTTGACCTACTGAATTTGAAAACGTCATTAACCCATTTTAACAAATTTTTAATGGAACCTCGTCCCCAGTGTTTACATTCACATATTTGCACAGGTGTTGCATATGGCTGGAGCACGGCTTTGCCTGGAGGCTAGATTCACTCTCTATGGAAGGTACCACCAAAAATGTAAACAAACCCCGCGAGCCATTCGCTTTAACCCTTCTAATGCGGATTTCATCAAAAATAGAAAAAAATGTCCATAATTCTGGAAAAAAGTATGGAACACCCTCCCAATCACTTCGAATTTCATGATTGAAAAGCACTTCAGAAGATCTTTGCAAGGATTAATGGTTCACCATTAACTCGTGTAAATCATTGAGCGTTTCGCCAAATTGCGTTGTCTTTGTTTCTTCTCGTTATAGTGCATAACTGTCACTCGTAGTCAGATGTCAAATCCTGATATCAGCTTACTGAGTTGCGCATATCGCGTTTCCTGCACCGTACCTTCGGAAAGCTTTGTCGTTCGTCTCTCCAGTCAAAACCCTTAATTGGCTGCCATTGTGAGAGAAATTCTAGCCATTCTCTGTTGATGGTTGGTATATCATTTCGAGCGCTCTTTGATTGTGTTGGTACATCTCTGTAAGTGAAAGAGACGCATTGGAAATCGCCTAGGCTGTTCCGTTGTGAAGACTGCAATTTCAGCCTCGATAGGTATTATTGTTGAACATCTGTCACGGAGAGCATGAATCATTGTATGCCTCTAGTGTCATGATGGAGGTCTTATAGAAAAACGTACAAGTAATAGATTGTGAACCCGCTCATTTTTATGTGTCTCTTGCCAGCGCATAGAGCCTACAGCCGGGCAGTTTCTGTTATTAGGGAGGTTTCGAAATCAAACGATAAACGTAAACGTTAACGACAACTTTATTTTTGTACCGAAAATGCAATGCAAAATCTGGTTAATGTGTAGTATGAAAAATAACGTTGTCGTAAAGTTTTGGTTTATCGTTTGATTTCGAAACCTCCCCAATGCAGGAAAACGCCAAACTGAAACGGATTGTTTTTTTTAAAATCCCGTACTGGATAATACGACGTACGAACTGCTATGGGCAGTTGTAATGTCGGCCATTTTTGAAAATGGGATTTCAGCCAATATCTCATGAAGAACAGCAGCTACTATGTTGTAGGCCTAGCTTGCTACGAATATGCATGTATAACCTCTATGGCCCATATTCATAAAGGGTGTTTAAGACTTAGACGCGTGTAACTTCGTCAAATGCATGGTGTAAATGTGTGCATTTAGTGAAGTTACACGCGTCTAAGTCTTAAACACCCTTTATGAATATGGCCCATATGTTTGCCAATTTTTAGCTCTATTGCACGTCAAATATGGCTGCGAGTCGTCCATCTTGAAAAATGTACTTTGGCACATATCTTATGAACAATACCACAAAGAATGTTCTAATCTGGTATGATGTTTCCCTGGAACATATTGACTTGACACTTGTTGTTTGTTCTTATCTGGTACATTCACCCAGGTGAGCACATGGCCCATGGACCATTTTTAAGTATGACTCTCTTGTCGGAAAAGCCTTTGCATTCGCATCACCATTGTCTCCAATATTCCAGTTGTTATTGTATTCGTGTATAAAAGCTATTGTGCGGTACCACCCTGGGTAAATGTACATTAAGGATGGCAAAATTGTCTATTTCGACTGATATTGTTACCTTATCGTTTCTTACCTTTCTATTATTGATATGATCATGTCTCACTAAAGGGTTTATCTAAGGACTGATATAATAAACCACAGCATAGAAATCGATTTTAGTGGCGAGCTAGTCTGCTGTATTTTTCTACATATACCGTGGTTTCACCACCAAGAGGTCAGTTTATTAACGTGAAGCATAAACGCCTACTGACGTGTTGGGCTCAATTTTGGTCCAAGGGCAATGTCAACAAAGGTATTTAGGAGCGCAGTTTTGCTCAAGAATTAGTGAACCAGACCACGAAATCCACAAAAGCATGCTGTGTTGGAACTATTTTTGTTCAGTTGTCCTATCTCACACTCCCATTAGGACTGCTTCACACACCTTTAAGCGGCCCATACGCGTGCAGTGGCGGATCCAAGGGGGGGGGGGGCGTGCCCGGCGCACGCCCCCCGTTCAGCCGCCGAGCAGCAAAAATTTTCGAAGCCATATAATCACACCCCTGATTTTCAGTAAAAAGAAAGTTCAATTTGGCCTGCCCAGGTGCCAGGAAATCGCGTTTCTGGCACTTATACCCCAAAATTTTCGGGGCTTTGCGCTTTCGGCGCTCAGGGAATGGAGTTTGCCCATTCCACGCCCCCCTGTTCGGCAACTCCTGGATCCGCCACTGCATGTGCGTGCAATATTATTGCACAATATGAGGATCAAAATGGGCAATATTGTTGCCAATCTTTCTTATCCATCACGCCAGAAGCACATGACCCATTTTGGGCCCCATATTGTGTAATAATATTGGATGGTGTGTCTATGCCTTTATAATAAAACAACACAACACAACACAACACGATTAGGGCATTTCTTGGTGGGATTAGGGTCGTATGCACCAACGAAGATTATCTTTAACTCAGGTTGAGCCACAGCTTTTCAACTGTTCAGGTTTGCCAGGGCATGATGTGACAATGGAAACGTTGTGGCTCAACCCGAGTTCAATATAATCTTCGTCGGTGCATACGGCCCGTGACAGTTTTCTGTCGAAAGTTTGCTGTCAGATAGTCAATTATTGCTGTAAGACAGCAATAATTGCTGTCATACAGTACTGTGTGAGCCCTTCTGTATAACAGTGTACACATTGTTTTGCACTGAAGCATCCAGATAATTCACTGCTTCATGGCAAAATCTTCTCTATAACCTTTATTTCTTCATCACAGAATGTTCTTTCTAACCCCAATAATGACATGCCCCGATCGAAAGCCGTACTTGTTGCTCCGATCCGTCTTATCATCGTCCTTCATTGAGAGTTATGTACACTTATTCATCATGTTTCTTGGCAAACATTATTAGCAACACAGTTATTACATTCATAAGCTCTGATGAATGAAACACAGTATGCCCAATAAAGCTGTCTATTCAGTACTATCGAGGCGGCATCTCTTCAATTTTTAACCCTGTCCTACTTGTATAGATTGGTTCCCGGTCTCGCCGGTAGGATAAATGCATCTCTTCAATTTTTAACCTTGTCCTACTTGTATAGATTGGTTCCCGGCCTCGCCGGTAGGATAAATACGTGACTGGGATTGTTAGGGATCATCTCAAAATTGTTTGATGCCCAGAGAGACGAAATTTTTTCGTCTGGGGGAGGGGGTCAGCACTTTCCTGACAAAAATTTCATCTTTTTAGAACTTTTGGCATCACATGTAAATTAGAAGAAAGAAACCAGAGAACTTCCAATTTTGGAAGGTTATCATGTTTTATCAAGTATCCTCCATAGAAACAGCAAGTAATTCTGAAATAAAAGTGTTGATGCCAGACATGACTTTTTTCATCATTTAGGGGGGAGGGGTCCAGAGAGAGATGAAAAAATTTCGTCTCTCTCGGCATCAAGCATTTTTGAGATGATCCCTTAGCGCCTGTCTTCCATCGACACTGGTCGGCCGAAAAGCAGCTGGTGAAAAAATGCGTAGTTGATTGGTTGAAAAAACATTGATTGCTCTTTTGTTCGCTTTTGATGGTAATGTTGGAGGAGGTAGATCCCAGTGGCAAAATCCCGGTGTAATAGAATCTAATGCCCCCCGATATATGATATCCCCCAACAATACATTTACGGATTAAGCGGCATCATTGAATGAGGACCCTAGCTCACTGGCTCAATAGGTGTCACCAGTGGTTAAATCTATTGAAATGAAACTGGCAACTCGGTCCTGATCAATTTCCCACACAAAAGCCGTCCATTGTATAGGACCGAGTTTCGGTGTGCTGCCCTCTATCGTAGCTAGGATGCCCATTGGACTCTACATGGTGGGCCAGAGAAAGTGTCCCTCGAACAATAGAGAAACAATAGAAATGTTATTGTTCGAGGGACACTTTCTCTGGCCCACCCTGTACCTTTAATCCTGTGACAAACAATGCAGGGGGGCATCAGGAAGATGGGGGCATTAGATTCTATCACAGCTGTCTCTGTGACCCTACTAGTGCAATTTGATGTTTACATATGTCCACATTGCAGTATAAAATTGAAAACGGCCAATCTGGTGGTTCAAACGAAGGTTCTTCATTTAACGTCATAATCAGTGTCCGACTTCATATCCGTCATATCATCGTTAGATGTGCATTCGCGTTCATTTCAACCACCTTGAAATGTACGTGTATGTCAAATCAGCTCCATCACACTCACAGTCTCCTGTATCACCTTTTCTCGATATGGAATCTTGTTTACAGAAAAACGTACTCGTGACTTTTCTCGAAATTGGAAAATACAAGACAGGCACGTCGACAATTTTCTTTGAGATTTAAAATCACTGATGAGCTTCCTCGAAGTTTGTCAAAGGTTGTCGTGTGTGCTATTGGATGAATCGAGGGCAGATTTAGTTCAAAGTTAATTCAAATCCGTCAGCGGCTTTTGGATCCTGATTTTTGTGTGAAAATGACAGATCTGTCGGAAGATATAAACTGCCTTCAAATGATGTGCGAGTTCTGCTACAAGGCCTCCAGCAGACTTCCAATGTTTGAGGCTGCGATTGCATAGAGCTACACGGTATACGGACACGCCGGTTAACAAGATTCGTGTAAAGCCATTGTTAAAGCCCCCGTCACAAATCAACCGGGCCCCGTACGATTTTCCCCACCCAGCGGCTTCCTGTGGATTTTAGAGACTGAAACACGGATCTAAGATGAATTATGCCGAAATCGTCTCAATAGATAAGCGGAAATTAGACTGGATCAAACTGGGCACTGTAGAAATTGGCCAAAATGTCTGTTTTTACTCGCCGTACGGGCCCCGGAGTGGATCTTTGTGACGGGGGCTTTACAGATGTGTTTGTATACCGTGTAGCTCTATGTAATCGCAGCTTAAGGTTCCAAATAAAGGGGTTCTATTTGGAACCTTCAGGCTTCTGCGATTACGTACATGCAATGCTACACGGTATACCAACACGCCGATTAACAATGGCTCACCGTCGCGAACCTTGTCAACCAGCGTATCTGTATACCGTGTTGCTCTTTGTAATCGTAGTCACATGGTATCTCTGGATGGTTCTCCTGGTATGACAACAAACAACAGTTGAATAACCCTTGGCTTTTGGCTAAGAGCGTTTCTAGATTAAATCTAGATACATGTAGGATAAAGTATATCCTATCATGAACAAACCAAAAATGTTCACTTTCACCGCCAGACATTTTTCAACATTTTTTAAACATTTACCTAATTTTAATACAAAGTATCTCAATACAGGAAGGGGATAACTCCTAACACAATATACCAGCAGAACAAGGAAGTCGCCAGCTTCATTTTGATACCAATATATCTGCTATCAGTACGAAACTTTTATAAACATAGTCTGTAAATAAGGCCGTTTTTTTTCATTTTTTCCACGAATATCAGAAAAAAATTAGAAAAATGCATTAGCGGCCATATTACGTAATGCATTCTCCAATAAAATGGATATTTCAAAACGATGTTACTCCAAAACCATTTGACCGATCTTCACGAAATTTTCTCCAGTTGTTCGTGGTACTGCCATCTATATTACTATGCAAAAACCACAAAAAAATGGAAAAAAACGGAAATTTCCGTTTTTGGCGGTGAAAGTGTTGTGTGATCTAATGTGATCTGATCACAAAACTCAGTTTCTTTCTGATTCAGATTCAGATTGTCGTCGTAGACATGTGAATGATTAGCGGAATGCACACGCACCAGGATTACTTTTATCTCCAAAACTGCCAATAATAATGGGTTCCCCGTCGTTAATGTCCACTAAATTATCCAATATTCCTTAGATCTAACTTTTTATTCTTTGTTCATTTGAGGATTACCTTATCGTGTTAGTTCAGTGATATGCAGATGTTGGCAAGGCTTGCGTCATCAGATTGGAAGAACATGAGGATTATTGCCCGGTTCTTGCATGGAGGTATTATTGAGAAGGAGAGAGAACGGGCCTCGCATCAAAGAGTACAATCATCGTTCCGCTGTATTGTTCAAGTGATTAATCTGTTTACCCATTCACACCTCGCGTAATCCACACAGCAATACGCTATTTACGCCGCGCGATGGTCGGAAAAAGCCGATCTAATCTTCGGTAATTTCCGTGCACAATCGGCACTTCCCGTATACAATGGTCAGAGTCCGAACAATAGAATTGACCAATGGCAGTAGGATGTTGCCTACGCACAAAATCTGAAAAATTCATCGTTTTCATCTCGTCAAAAACAGCACCTCGCAGCATCTCGCACTGAAACGACCACTACATGTTGCCTGAACTAATCATCTGTCCCCCTAAAACACAACAATAGTGACAGGTGCCAATGGCGATCTAATTAAATACCCTAGGCTATGGCGTCACCGAAGCAAAACAAACATGCTAACAGGGCGCTTTTGAAAACTCCCTGCAGTAAAGGAGGCGATTCGCTGTGTGTAATTCCGCTGTAGTCCTACCCTCAGTTAATTCCATTTCCATTTGAAAGACAGCCTATGTAATGGATGATAAAGCTTCGTTTTGCTTGGATATTAGTTATGGCATACAAAACACTAAATGGAGTGTCGATAGGACAATAACCATGGGCGCTATTATTTCCGTGTGGAGTGCTTGGGGATGCGATAAAATTACACTTAGCAATATGTCCATTGTTTAATTGACAATGTTATTAGCGCTTGTAGCCTATTCAGGAAAAACATGCCAGTGTGTGCTCTCAATTATTCAGTGGTATCGGCTCTCCGCCTTAAGCCAAGGTCACATATCCACTCCGGGGCCCGTACGGCGAGTAAAAACAGACATTTGGACCAAATTCTACGGTGCCCAGTTTGATCCAGTCTAATTTCCACTTATCCGTTGAGCCGATTTCGGCATAATTCATCTTAGATCCGTGTTTCAATATCTAAAATCCACTGCAAGCCGCTGGGTGGGGAAAATCGTACGGGGCCCGGTGGATTTGTGACCTAGGCTTTGCCATGCCTACGGTTAGTTGATTTGAGTCCAGCGGTCTGAGGGAGTGAACTATACAGGAGCCGCGGAGGTTCAGTGGCTCGGGTATCTGGCTAGCGGTCATCGGTTCCTGATTCGAATCCCACTGTTGGCGTGAGACTCTGGCCAGGTCCCTTTGCCTTGCCTTGCCTCACGCTACCCAGATGTAGGCCCTATAAATGGGTCGGGATGATCATAGTTGGGTGCTGGAGTGAGGCTTCTCTGAGTTCGTCTGTAACGTTTCAGGACAAAAGGGGTTAAAGTGCGAAGTCGGACGACATCTCTACCGTTGTTGATACCAGACTATAAACCCCAAATTCTAACTTTAAAGGAGTTCGACGTCCAAGTTGTAAGCAAACTGGTTTGTTTACAAACACTGGCCAGCAAACTAGTTTTATTCCTTCGTGAAGGTGGCAGCACCAGTAGCGCCCCGTGATCGTTAGACTGGTGCCCGGTCCAATGCACCTCACTCACGATATTCACGTCAGTACATATCACCGACAATAGGTGGCAGCACCGCAGGCGTCGCGTGGATAGAGAACTAGTGAGTGAGTGTTTACAACTTGGACGTCCAGCTCCTTTAACTTATCAACATCAATCATACGTTCCACTTCTAAGTTAACTCTGGAAAGGAAATGTAGTTTGGGTAGCTCCAAAAAAGCACCAGTCATGACGTGCTATTCCTCTTCACGTCAGAGCCCTCATGTCTACATGTTTCTTTGACATCAGCTGGCGTTCTCATTATCTTAGCGTTATTTCCTTTAGATAACACTTTGAAGTGTAAAACCCCCTAACCCACGGTTCAAAAACGCTCCAAATTAGTGAGAGGAACAGACAACAAGCCATTTTTTCAGTTCCCTTTCAATCTCATTATCCAGGTAATTCCCTAATATAATTTGCTGTTCCTCTTGTGAAATGAGATTAGTACTATAAGACCCAGGGTAAGAAGGTGTATCATTACTTTATCTTGCAAGGTTAGTTGTCTTGAAAAGACATGCCTCTATTTACATCCCTTACATCAATAACAACAAGAACATCCCTTGCAACAAGAACAACAATAACACCCCTTACATCAATATGTTCGCTTTTTGGCAAGTTTGTGATGATCATGAAAGAAAAGGTGTCGGTTACATGTAAGCAATTCATATTATCATATAAAAAATAATAACGTTTTTTGTTCCTAAATGTAAGGTACATGTATTATCCTAAAAATGGTTTCTGCCTCATACACTCATGTATACTTCTTCCTTTTGGGATGTCTTAATTCGTGCTTAGTACAAGGTAACGAAGTACATTTTTCAGTCTGACATATTATCCGATCGAATATCGTGATCAGGGTCGATGGTGTTTCGTGTTATCGGCTCAGCTTATGTAGTTTTTAGATGTGGTTCCCGACAATCACTTTGATGTTCTAGAACTATCGCTTTTTTCTCTATTTTGACATTTTACACTGCTTACAACATTTGGACCTTGAAGGAAATTGACACATAATCGATATACACCTTTTATTTTAGTTAACCCTTTTATTGCTAATGGCAGTTTCATTAAAACTGATTCACCTTGTAATTCTTGCGATCTTCAGACACCCTGACATACAGGTTGAGACCTGCACTTGAATGTACATGTAATGGGGAACCCGCACACTAAAGCCAGGCGCACACTTCCCTTGCGTCCTGCGATTTTTGACCGGCGCCTGATTCGCCGGCGTCGTTTACAAACGACGGCGTCCTGAATATGGTTGCGTCTTGGTGTGCGGTTGAACTCGCCAAGATATCGATCGATACAGCAAGATATTCCGGAACTATCCAGAAATAGCCGACAATGACATCATTTTGCGCTCACGTATAGTTATTTTGAAATCATGTGACGCCAGGGAGGGACTTTTTCATTGGTCAACTACCCCAAGATACGGCGGGAGGCGCCAGTGAACACCGCACACTGCTTGCGGTGGAGGACGCCGGCGAATCCGACGCCGACAAATATCAAATCAGTTTGATTCCTGCGATCATGGCTGCGCCACGGACCGCCGGCAAAAAATCGTTGCGATATGGTTACGGCGTTCTCCGCACACCAACACTTGCGGCACTGCGATTCGTGACGCCCCGGTAAAAAATCGCATGCCGTAAGGGCAGTGTGCGCCTGGCTTAACGTCACCACGTGGCGCTGCGAGCGGTTGTACCGAAGTTTCTTTTTCCTCACGTTGTTTCCATTATTTCTGGCGTGCAGATAAATCATTTGTGTTGGTCGTCCAACAGTAAAGCTTACATCATCGTGCAGTAAATGACATTTTCTTTTAATCTCATTCCTTTTTTTTCAAATGAAAAGATACGGTGTCCGTCGATAAAAGCAACGTTTTTGTCTCGTTAATACAGAGTTTAAGAGATCACACGCTAACGATAACGTTTACGTTAACGCTATTTCTTGCATGTATTTCATGTACAAAAAATACTGTTAACGTAAATGTTATCGTTAGCGTGTGAGCTCTTAAACTCCCTATTCCTGAGAAAAATGTACAGGAGTTTTTTTCATGACGCAACGTTAGGGTCCTCCATTGCAGGACACTGCTCATTATTAAGTGTACCACGTCACTCATTTTCATCGAAATTCCTTTCATGTGACCTTGAGAGCCATCTCTTCCTTTGAAGCAACGTCCGACCCTGCGTGTCCAAGAAATAACAGTTAGCCATCGTCCGCCAATAAACTACATTTTGATGTTCAAATCCACGTTGAAGTGTCTTTGAACTGTCACGCAATTTGCACTGTCAACACGGGATATCACTTAACCAGGCTCATTATACCGATGATATATGTGTGCGGCTTTTTCACTCAGAGGTCATAAGCGAAGGGAGGAAGTCAATGTCAACACGGATGGGAACTGGCTCAGTCAGATCCCGGCTCGAATCGAAGAGTTATGGCGGAAATGACTGTGTCAATAGTTAGAAAGACGTCAGTGAACTCGCATTAGCAGTACTCCCTTGGAAGTGCCCTGAAATGTTGTCAATACCTATAATGATTTCATCTTTGGTATGCTGGGGAGCGTCGGAAGGTCGAGAGGAATTACCGCGGGGCAATTTGAAGTGTATTTAGTCCATTGATGCCCTAGCATGCGTGTATGTAATGGCAAACTCTTCCATTTTCATTCAGTCTTTTCCTACTTAGGAAGCTACGGAACACGACGCGACACAAGTTATCCGTGATGAAGTACCGTAATGAGTGTATAGAATAGTCCGAATAAGTTTACAAAGTTTGCAATGAACTATTCATAGTTTCGACAGCCGCCGCCATCTTGGATTTTCACGGAGACTTCATGGGCATGCACTTATCTGGTAGCTAAACCGAAACATGATTGGTCCGAAGTGCATAGGCCTATGTGACAGGTGTGATGAAATCTAATGCCCCCACCATTCTGATGTCCCCCTGAATTGTTTGTCACAGGATTAAGGGTCTTGGTCTCTCTAGAGTCCAATTCAGTGGTGCCACTAATCCGTAAATGTATTGTTGGCGGACATCACATATCGGGGGACATTAGATGCTTTTACACCGGGTCTGTGAAAACCCGGCCAAAGTCAGTGGAGTGACACACATGTAGGCCTTGATCATACCTGCCCTTTGTTGCACAATCGACAAGGCTTTATTTGCCACTAATAGACCGTCATCTTTCCATTGTGATGACACTCCCTACATAAGCTGTCAACCCTGTGGTGTTCAGCGACTTTGGCTGGGTTTGCCGGACTGGGTCACACATTTGCCTACCAAAACGTCATTTGCATACAAGAAATCCTGCCGAAACAAAGATGGCGGAGTGCCGTCGAAACGATAAATGCAACGTGCAGTTCATGAATTTTTTTGCGTCCGTTCGAAAATTCCGTGGTCGTAAGTCCTTCTATAGGTTCATCAACTGGACTACGGCATCCCCTCGTTCGCGGTATTTCATTAGACATGATGGGCAACAGTAACGTCATATTATGGACGAGTCATCATTGCTCGCTTTCATTTCCCGCTTCATCGATATAGAAAATAAGAGTAGGCTACTTTGTACAATGATACCAAAAATACAATATGAGGGAATGTAATTCTGACCATACTTAATCTACCTCGGAGAAATTTCCTTAAGGCGAATAGCTCGCGGGGTTTGTTTTGATTCATTTGGGGCGCCATGACAGTTGGTCCTCAATATCAAGCGCCATTTTGAGGAAAAGGCGAAAGAAGGGTTTTAGTTTAATCGGAAATGCATTAGGCTCCAGTTCCATAGAGCTCACGTTGACACTTTTCACGCGCCACGCTTCACGTTTTCCTTTCGTTCCTCGGAGAAAGCATGTCACAGGACAGGTAATGTGTGTCTCGTTGTGCGCTGAATCGAGGAACGAAAGGAAAACGTGAAGCGTGGCGCGTGAAAAGTGTCAACGTGAGCTCTATGGAACTGGAGCCTTAGACAGCCAAACTTCGGGGGCATATTCTGCAAAATCCGCCGCTTCAAAATCAATGTGAATGGTACAAAATGCACATTTTGACCGACTGAATTTGAAAATGTCATTAATCCATTTTAACAAATTTTTAATAAAACCTCGTCCCCAGGTTCGCATATTTGCACAGGTTTTGCATATGACTGGAGCACGGCTTTGCCTGGAGGCTAGATTCACTCGCTATGAGAGAGTCGCTCAAGAATCAAAACAAACCCCGCGAGCGATTCGCTTTAATCGCAAACCGAGACAGCGGACGGTTGCCTAAAAACACCAGTTTGGCCCATCATCTACCTTCTTTTCATTCGGATTTTGCAAGGATTGTTTCTTATACGATGGACTCCCCTATGCGTTCTTTCAATCCTTCGTATGTTTTTCCCTTGCATTCCCTTAGGGTGAACTTCGATAGCGTAAAGGGAAGCCATGTGTGTTACAAGATATCAAGTTACGAGTCCCCTGTATGTTGTAAAATGAGACATCCATAGCTGTCTTTCATGTATGATTGTGATGTTTCTTTCGGTCATACAAACCGAAACGAAAGTATTTCCTGAATTCTGTCTATTTTTGCAACTTTTTTAAAGGTAGACGTATTCTGCCATTCCCTGCGGTGCCGTTCCCAATCATGACTTTTTTCGGTAACGCCTTTAAATGGACTAAAGCGATCAGAAGAAGTAGTGACCTTTTCGAAGAAGGTTTTGTTTTTGTCGAGCACTTGCTTCCATTGTCAGCCCGTCAATTTTTATGATGCAGCCAATTCAAGTGTCGGTTAACTTGATTTGCCATTTTGACAAGAAAAAAATTGAAGTGTCCCAATGCACAGAAAAAAAATCGATCTCAGCTCGAGTTAAAATGAGTCTCTAGCCTGCTATTTTGTCCCTAAAATGAGTTTCTTTGCTACTCGAACACAGAAATGAGTACCAGCTTTCTAAGGCTTTACCAGTTTTCTTGCATCGACTGGAGATAACTGCAACTGGAGTCTCATTCTGAAGTGGAGACAAAGTCTACTCATTTTGAGTTTTCTCAGTTCTCCAGTCGATGGGACAGGGCATCAGCTGGAGAAAATTGGAAAGAAACCGAGGGGAACCAAAATCTGCTCATGAGGAGCTCGGTGGTGTGGTGGTTCTGGTGTCCGACTTGCGATCAGAGGGTCCTGGGTTCGAAACCCACTGGGCGTGAAACGTTTTTTTTTATATATGGCGACATCACTTGTTTATTTGATTCGAGACAACAGACAATCCAGTGGAGACAGCTAAGAATCATTTTAACCAGTTGGAGACAATGTCATCTCAAGTGGAGACCCAGTTATGTCTATTCGAGTTGCAAAAGAAACTCATTTTAGGGACAAGAGTTGGAGGTTCATTTTATCTCGAGATGAGATCGTTTTTTCTTTCTGTGTGGCTCGATCTTTATTCTACGGGAAAAATAACTTACCATAAAACAACGGTAAATATGATATACGGTAATATTCTGTTTACGGATCAAATGGGGCGTTCTTGTTCAACTATGGACATTAGAGAGCTAGATCGATCATGTCGAACATGTCATCAGTATATTTCATGTTGATATGACAGTTTGCTGGCTGCAAATCAGGCGCAATATTTCTGAACCATAAAATGTCAAAATAGTTGCTAAAAGAAAAGAAAAGAAACGCATAAAAGCTTGTTAGCACAGCGCTGGAGGGACGTTTCAGTCCGAACGGAAATGCGACGAAAGCTCCGTTTCCACGCAACGAAGCTACCTGCGGCCGCGCTGTTTTTGTGGTTGACGTTCTCACTGAGAATTCCTTTTTCCGTAGCGAAATGGTCTAATCGGCCGAATTGGGTATGTTTCCGGGTGGACGTGAGAACGGGGCGTTTTATTACGGTTCCATAATCCATTAACAACGGTATAGAGGTGTCGTCCGACTTTACACTTTAACCCCGGTCTATCCTGAAATCTTTCAGTAGAACTCAGATGAGCTGCTCATTCAGCGCGTACCAGCCCTGATCATTTCTGACCGGTACCCTTAAGCCTCGCTTATGTCGCCCTTACGTACAGTCAGAACAAGTGGCAACTGATAATCGGCGCGTAGTTGGAACTAATTAGTCACAACTACTAGGTGACATAAGCTCTCCGGCGTCAGAGAGTAACTAGTTGCCAACTAGTTGCAAACTAAAAATATCCAGATCCTGAAAGTCGCACATGTTCAACTTCAGCGACTACTGAGTAGTTGACAACTGTATCCTGAAGACAGCCAATGAAATTCGCTTTACATTCCACGTGGCCTTTGCCGCGAGTTGCTTCAAGACGTAATGTCGACTTGAGCCAGGCTTAAGCTGCAGCACACATGCAAATTCATGCCTCTGAGGTGCTTACAGTCAACATTGCGTCTTGATAAGCAACTCGCGGCAACTAGCTTTCCGGCGATGGAAGCAACTCGGAGTGACTGATCAGTTGCCGAATTTGTCGACGTGAGTGCGCTTGCGTCTCCGCGCAACTGCCGGATCGGCGAGTTGTCGCGAGTTGGTTCGAGTTGCCCATGTTCGACTTTTCAGCGACCTGTCTCCAGTTCCACTCAGATCCGTCGACCTGCGCCTGCTGTTCGAGGTAACTGCCAGTTGCTCCGAGTTCCTCTCAATCGCTGAAATGTCGACCTGCGCGTGGTGGTTTTTTGATCTGCGATGGATCCATCGAGTTGCTTCAAGACGCAATGTCCACCTGTAAGCACCTTAAAGGGACTAGGAAAATTTTTTCAAGCTTCGGTTATTACAAAATGCTAGTCTTTCATGATAAATTCCCACCGTCAATTCACTTTTTCAATTAAGTGTTAATTACTGGCACGCAGACAAATCAGTCATCACCACACCATGGAGAACGTCACTGGGAACCTCTCGCTGTATGTTTTGTATGGAGCGAGCCTGTACTCTATTATGTTGATTAGGTTCCCAGTGACGTGGTGAATGCTCCATGGTGTGGTGATAACTGATTTGTCTGGGTGCCAGTAATTAACAGTTAATTGAAAAAGTGAATTGACGGTGGGAATTTATCATGAAAGACTAGCATTTTGTAATAACCGAAGCTTGAAAAAATTTTCCTAGTCCCTTTAAACCCGGCAGCACGCATGCAAATGGCTTGCAGAGATTATCTCATTGAGATGTCCGTATTTGTGCTACCACCTTAAGTTTCGTCTCTGGAATCAAAACCAAACCTTTGATGATTTTACCTGCTCGTTTTACCAATTGAGGATTTCTCTCAGTCTTTTGTAAGAGCACGCAGTTGCTTAGGAACATGGATGTTTTGAGTAAGCCCTCTTTCGCATTGTTTCCCATGTCATGATGTTATGAAAAATGGCCCGCCGTTCGACGATATCCATGGAAACGTCGGATATTCCAAATAAAGCCGTCGGTATTAATGGTATTCTCCTTAACTGCAGTGGTTTTTTAATTACTTGAAGGTATAAACAGGAAAGGAGTTCTGGTGAAAGCTTTTGAAGCTATGAAATGCACTCCGATGTTCACAGTATGTTCATAAAAACGATAATGCGAAGTATTAGAATTAGAATTAGAATTAGTATTAGAATTCTTTAAAAGTTCGTCTCCTAGCACATGTACTAAAGTGCAAACTAGATTAAGCCGAATGTCTTGCCACTCTGACAGTCGGAGCAGATCGGAAGAAAAGTATTTGTGCGAATTAGGCTGAGCTGTAAATGTGATTTCGTGAGATTTGTGACGATATGAAATACAGTAAATACATGTACTTTTTCCGAGAAAGTTGTCTCTGATACAGGCCCACGTACTTTAGCAGCAGATGGGACGTGTGTTCAATCAAGCACGTTGATCCAACAGAGTCGAACCTGACTTTTAGATTGTAGGCCCAAGTTTTTGTTGCCTTGGATGTGTGTCACTGACTGACAGAGCTTTAGAAATGATCAATATTATGGCCAATGACCAATGATCAATAATATTCTGCTTCCCTGTTCAACGGCCAGCGTGAATGAAAGTGGTGATGTTCAGTGTGAAAAAATACGAGGTTATAAAAACGGCCATGCTTGCACCAAACTAACTACACTCCCGGGCCCGTATGCATAAAGGTGGAATAAGTTTATAATAAACTTAATAAATAACATGAAGTTATACCGGGAATAAGACGGGCCCAGGTGCATATAAACACGCACCATAAAAAAACATACTGGGACATCCTGTAGAATAAACGTAATTACTTCCGCTACCACTTCGTAAGCCATCCTAGCATCCGTAGATTGGCGTTTCTTTTGCCCATGCCCTCAAAAGAAACGCCACTCAACCTGTATTTCAGCCAACACTCTTCTGACTATCAAGCAATATCTTGCCTGTCAACGCGTCAATATTGGCGAATCGTATATTGAACGAAAGCCCTCCCCCACTGTCAACTCAGGTCACTCCAAGTTGGTAATTGACACCATAAGCTACAATGCTGTAGATAATAGGACGTCGTTAGTATTTGTAGCCGTGGTCAAGCTAACCGCGGCTGCCGACCTCAATTAGCCGGTGCTGCGGTCAAAGCTGGTCGGTGGTCCTAGACGACTCAACTATCAATAACATAGACGGTTTGCCTTTCTTGCTTGAGGCGGCCTTCTCATAGGGATAATGAGAAGAAGATGAGTTTTCGTGTCTTTGCATACGTTTGTATGTATTGCGTGTACATGTATGCACGTGTACACTGCGTCAGCTGAGGATCAGAGAATGATTGGATTGGCCAAAGCGATCAGTTTGGATGTGACGCTTAACAGCGTTCTTCGTCGGTTTGTTCAGTGTCCTTCGCGCTGGTTAGGAAATGGGTGACACGTCAGTGCTTGTACCCGTTAAGTTGCGCTTTGTTTCGCCAGTTCGGCCTATTTATCGTCTAAGTCCAGGGTCCATATTCATAAACATACTTAAGCCTAGCGTACATCGCACTTGCAATAGGAAGCAACTGATCCGATCAGTCGCTCGTGATGTACGCGCTGCGCGCACAGCGAAAAATCAGCAACTGGGAAAACCAGGAAACCACAGTCGTCATGTCCTTCCCAGTCGCCATGTAGCTCAGTGGTGATTAGTTGTATCCAGTCGCAAGTGCGATGTACATGTACTCTAGCATTTAAGTGTAAGTGTGATACTTATCTTTTGAACAAGGATATAGTGTCACACGCAGACCGAAGGCCCTGGGGAACAAACGAAAAAGTTAAACCCTCAAGCAGCTTTGCCGAGAGTCAGACAAAAGAACAAAGTAACCAGCGGGCTAAATTCACGGAGAAACCTATTGTATAACCACGTTACCTCATTCGGAACACAAGAAAAAGATTAGTGCAGGTTACGGTAAGAGCATATAAAGCATTAATCAATGTGCCTTGAATGTGAATAAAGAAAGGTTTTACGTGTCCAACCTTAAACACCCTTAAAGCTGCATTTAGCTGACACGCGGAATGCGGTATAGGGCCGCGGAATCCCCGGCGGAAGCGATTTGTTGTATGCGAAATGCATTGAACTTTCCGCTTACCGCGTTCCGCAATCCGCATACCGCGTGCAGCTAAATCCAGCTTAAAACATGCATTGCCCTCCCTACAACTTTGAAATACCAGCAGACCTAGAAACAACAAGTCATTACGTTTCCTCTTCCCTGCACACAAAGACGCTACTCGCCCCCGTCTTCTGGAAACGCGCGACAGACAACGAACCAAGTGTAAAAGGATGCATTCAGCCTTTTCTGCTTCATAAGTAGAGAAAGCCTTCAGACGTCACGAAAACTACAGCTAAAGGCTGATCACAGACAATAGAATGTGAGATCTGTCAACAAGAAACTCGATGAACAGACTCATTGCTTCAGGCTTTATATATTGTTTACAAAGAATGACTTTCTCACAAAAGAAAATAAGTATTATTTTGTCATGTTTTCCTCATACTTTATTCATTTATGACTTTTTCGATTTCTTCTCTGGTTGTATCGACATTTCTTATTCATCCTTTATAACACGACAAAGGGTTTCCGCCTAAGGGATACATTTTGACACCCCCTGGGGTTTCTTTGCCATTCTGTAACTTTGCGGTGTGTGTCCACAGACAGAAACCCAAAATGTCAAAGCAAATACTAGTACTCAACACGAAGACAAAAACATCTGTGTCTGTGTTTCCATCATGTTTGGCGTGCATTTCCTTTTCTTCCTGGGGAATTATCAGACAATGGTAGCTAAGATGCGTCAGTTCAGAAACCGAATACGACACTTCTGCTCGAAGCAGTTCCAACGCTTTTCTTCAACATCGTAGAGAACAATCGCGTTTCAGTTGTCTCTTGATTGGTTCAATAAAGTGTTTATCCCTTGCGAACACTTCACCTATGATTCCACTGGCACGAGGATAGTTTCTTATTGCGGTGATCTTTATAACTGTACATGTACGTATAGGACATCTTCGATAATCGAAGGCCGATCTGCTCTCCACTGCGTTACATCGCACATCACCCTTCGAGAAATAGACCAGTCTGCGGCGTATCTTGGCACCATGCCAACTTTACCGGTCGACCAATCATATGACACTTTATATCGGGTCTTCGGCTACAACTCTTTGTACCACGATTCAAATTTACAACACCGATTCCGATTGGCCTCTTCTTCTCGAGGCGGCAGATACGCCGTGGACCGGTCACTTTCTCGAAGGGTGATGTGCGGTGTAACGAAGTGGCGAGCAGATCGGCCTTCGATCATCGAAGATGGTATAGGATGTCTTTTTTCGGTATGTCAGTGCAGGACAATGTCAATGGGCACGTCTGGGAGAGTTATTTCAAGAATTTTGAATCAACTGTTCTTAAGCAATCTAGTGCAGGTGAACAGAAGAGAACGACCTAGGGCCCATATTCATAAACATACTTACGTGAACGAACAAAAAGCCCCCATGCGACGAACAAGAGAATTGCAAACGCCCTGCAGACACCTCAAACGAACGCTCAGAACACATGATTGACCCCACGATGCCAGGAGGGCGCCACCTTATTTGTCTTCGAGCTGTCGGGGCGTCAACATCCTCTGGTGAGCTCCTGCTGAAAACTTCTTTTGAAAGAAAAAAGTTTGACCCAGCTGGGAATCGAACCCACGCTGTGTTATCTCTGTTCCACCGTCTTCCCCATTCGGCCACCGAATTTGTTGGAAGGCTTCTCATGTTTTCTCTTATTCGTATAGTATTATTACGTAAGTCGAAGGTCTACGTCTATGACAAACACAAATCACCTCTCTATCAGCTGGCTCGTTGACTGAGTGGATTGAGTGGTGGATTACAAATCAGAAGGTCGACGGTTCGAGTCCCGTCTAAATAACTACAATTTTTTTTCTTTGAGTAATGTAAGAGGTATCCGGAGATGTTGACAGCTCTGTTGCCTGAAGGCAAATAAGGTGGCGCCCTCCTGGCGTCGTGGGGTCTACCATGTTCTGAGCCTTCGTTTGAGGTGTTTGCAGGGCGTTTGCAATTCTCTTGCTCGTCGCATGGGGGCTTTTTGTTCGTTCACGTCAGCTTTAAGTCAAAGTGTGATACTTATCTTTTGTCTTGAACAAAGGATAAATGTCGCACTCAGACTTAAGTAGTTTTATGAATATCGGCACTGGACTTTGATTCCATGGCGGGACTCTCTTCCGTGTGTCTGCCTAGGAAATGCAAGTCTGAGTTGCAACAGTCTGCTATTGTAACGTTATACGCATTCAAACGGTCATCATTTCTGCAGCAATATATCCTAATCCCACGTTGAACAATAGAGAGTATTCGCCTGGATAGACTTGCGATTCGGTTACGATTTTCTATTGTCTGACTATATGTACCCGAACAATAGAGATAAGCGTAGTCGTTGGTCTAACCGGGAAGTTGCCAAAACTCACCAATAAAAACAAGACGTAGGTTCTGGGGAGGGGAGGGAGGCTTGACTTTGTCCCCTTCCCGCAGTTCGTTTACGATTTTTCTTTACCTCTTACACAGGGGCGGATCTAGGATTTTGGCAACGGGGGGGGGGGGGGGTTA